>BGNK01001196.1:28945-85267 GCA_003297005.1 Symbiodinium sp. clade A Y106 | reverse complement strand
ACCCTGAACCTCAAGCCCTAAACCCTAAACCATGAACCCTGAACCCTAAACCCTGAACCTCAAGCCCTAAACCCTAAACCATGAACCCTGAACCCTAAACCCTGAACCTCAAGCCCTAATCCCTAAACCATGAACCCTGAACCCTAAACCCTGAACCTCAAGCCCTAAACCCTAAACCATGAACCCTGAACCCTAAACCCTGAACCTCAAGCCCTAAACCCTAAACCATGAACCCTGAACCCTAAACCCTGAACCTCAAGCCCTAAACCCTAAACCATGAACCCTGAACCCTAAACCCTGAACCTCAAGCCTTAAACCCTAAAACATGAACCCTGAACCCTGAACCTCAAGCCCTAAACCCTAAACCATGAACCCTGAACCCTAAACCCTGAACCTCAAGCCCTAAACCCTAAACCATGAACCCTGAACCCTAAACCCTGAACCTCAAGCCCTAAACCCTAAACCATGAACCCTGAACCCTAAACCCTGAACCTCAAGCCCTAAACCCTAAACCATGAACCCTGAACCCTGAACCCTAAACCTCAAGCCCTAAACCCTAAACCATGAACCCTGAACCCTAAACCCTGAACCTCAAGCCCTAAACCATGAACCCTGAACCCTAAACCCTGAACCTCAAGCCCTAAACCCTAAACCATGAACCCTGAACCCTAAACCCTGAACCTCAAGCCCTAAACCATGAACCCTGAACCCTAAACCCTGAACCTCAAGCCCTAAACCCTAAACCATGAACCCTGAACCCTAAACCAGGGCGTTACTGGGTTTAGGGCTTGGGGTGTAAGGTTCAGGCTTTGGGCCTTGGAAGTTCAGGCTTGAGGTCTGGTTTTTTTTTGAGTTGCAGTTTAGAGTTTAGGGTTTAGGGTTTTGGGTTTAGGGTTTAGGGTTTTGGGTTTAGGGTTTAGGGTTTAGGGTTGAGTCACTATACTATAGGGGCCTTAATAATTGCCTATAGGGTTCCTTTAAAGTTAACGGGTTCTACTAAGGGATCTGTAGTAGAGTTCTATACTATAGGGGCCTTAAAAATTACCAAAACTATTTTCGGGGTTCCTTATTATGTTTATGGCACAATGGGCCCAAAAACCCTGTTCTAATCATTCAGGCCCCTATACTAGAGGTCTGAACTTGGAGGTTCATGGGACTGTGTAAGTAAAGTTGTACGTACCAAACTGCGGATACAACTGCTAATAGCTATAGTCACCGTATCTCTATCCCTACTTACTGAGCCCCATGAACCTTTAAGTTCTAGAAGCCAGAGCATGCATAAGCTTCAGCATGGTCATGGTGTTGGACAGCGAACTAAAAACCCTGCTTGGAGGATCATGGGATTTAGTCAGTATGGTTACAAGTGCCTTAGCTGGCAATATTTTCAATTGCAATTATAGTTTTTATAGCACTAGTTACAACCTTTGAGTAGCCACTGGGCGGCAGTCACACGGGTGAGAACTGTGAGGGTGTTGTCGATTGGAGACTCGGCTGATTGGTTTAAGGATTTCTAGCAGGACTCCTTTCAACGGCAGCCTAAGCCATACATCCTAAAACTAAGTTTAGGGTGTTTAGGGTTCAGGATGTAGGGTCGAATTGCTCGAACCACATGGCATCCCTGTGAATAAAGTCACGCAGCAAAGTTAAATCACCCCAAGTCCAGTACATGCTTCGCCACTTTTTTTCGCTATGCACCAAGCTCTGTTTCTCCAGACAGGACAGCCCTTGGATTCATAGAACCTGTTGATTCTTCCAGGGAGCTTACTTATAGCCCTGGCTGTTGCTAGCCATGAGCCTGCAAGTATCCCTAAACCGAATCTGCAAACCTTGAATCCTAAACCCTAACCCCTACCTGTGACCCCAAACCCTGCAAACAGTAGGTTATGACCCCTTAACTAGAGGGTCTAACCCCTAAAACGGTAGGTTTTTGGATCCCCAGGTAAACCCTAAACCCTAAAAACCCCAAACCTATAGATCCCTTATAGGAACCCTTAAGGGCACCCTTATAGAGAGCCCTTAAAGTTATGGTCCTAACCCTTAATTCCTACACCAGAAACCCCCCTGAACCGGAAATCCTACACTCCTAACCAAACCCCCACGGCCTCGTAGCACCAATCAGCCGCAGGGCGACGTTGGTGAGCGCGTGGCAGACTCTACGGTTGAGGGTTGGGGAGTTTACTGTTAGGGAGTTTGAAGTTTGGGGGGGTTTAGGGTTTGGCGCTTTAGTTTAGGGTGTTCGGGTTTAAGGAGTTTAGTGCTTTACAAGGGGTTGAGATTCCTTTAAATTGGGTTCTCTGGTTTTGGGGTTTCATACGGCAATCGGAAAAGTTGGTAGTAGGAATGCCCCCATATTGCCCCTTATATATTTGTACCATAATTAATATCCCTTCATAGTCCCTTATATATTCGTATCAAAATTATTGGGCCGCCTAACTCTATTCCAGGTATGGAGGCCCCTGCAAACTCGACTATGAGTCGTATACCCCAAAACAGCAGTCCAGCAGTCTAAGTATGAAGGCCCCTATGCTAAATCCCTGCACCCAGACCCCCCAAGTACCCTCTAATACATATATATATATTTATATATTTATATATTTGTATATATCCCAAATACACCTTTTCTGGGCCACAGAGACTCTATTACAAAACTCTAGAGAGGGGTCCTGGTAGCGCCCCTTATGGCAGCCCTACACCCTAAACCCTAAACCTCTAAACCTTAAACCCTAAACCCCTAAACCCTAAACCCCTAAACCCCTAAACCCCTGAACCCTAAACCCTAACCCCCTAAACCCCTAAACCCCAAACCCCAAACCCCTAAACCCCTAAACCCGTATCTATAGCCCCCCTTCTAAGGAGCCAGACTGACGAAGGCCCCTGTATGAGGGAGCACCCAGGGCTGGTTGGGGGGCGGGGGGGACTAGGGTTTTTGGAGTATAGGGGTTTAGGGGTTTTAGGGGTTTAGGGTTTAGAGTTTAGGGGTTTTAGGGGTTTAGGGTTTAGAGTTTAGGGGTTTTAGGGGTTTAGGGTTTAGAGTTTAGGGGGTAGGGTTTAGGGGTTTAGGGCTACTCCTTAAGTCATGTTAGGGAGCCTACTATAGTCTAAGGTATATTCCTGTTTAAGGGCTATTGGAGTCTTTGGGAGGGTTCCTATTCGTTTTAGGGTTTCTTAATTGAAGGGTTTACGGTTTGGGGTTTCTCGAAGGGGTTCCTTAAAGGGTTTCTGACCGGTTGGGTCCCTTCAGTTGTCTATAAGGCTTTCTTGAGTGAGTTTTTGGGTGTTTCGAGCCTGTTTTAAGGGACGACTATAGGGTTCTATAACAGGGTTCCCCTCTAAGGCTTCCTTTAAGGCACTGTAGGGTTCTATAATGGGCTCCCTCCAAGGGTTCAATCTATAGGTTGTTTTTAAGTGGTTTTAGTGGAGGGCGTTTGGTTGCAAGGTTCAGTGCAGGTGCGTTAGGGTTCGGGATTCATTTGCAAGATGGGATGGAAGGGTGTCGCCGGATGTAGTTTCAGACTTATGCACAGCTCCGCATGCGGGCGCTGCAGCTTGAGCAAAAAGTCTTTCTGCTCCCTACTACCTACACCTACACCTTACACCCTGAAGGCCTGTAGGAACATGGGCAGCTCAATGGTCAGGCCTTTTGCAAGGTGGGATGTAGACAGTCTGTGGGGGGGGGGTGCACGAAATGTTTCACAAAACTAAACCCCACACCCTGATATACATGAACCAGTTGTCCCGGAATCTGTAACCCTAAACCCCAAACCCTTTAAGCCTCGAACTCGAACCTTGGCTGTCAAGCTCACACCCTAAACCCAGGACCCTAAAGCCACAAACTCTGATAGAGCCCCCCTGTAAAATACCAGTTGTCAAAAAGGCCAAAACCCTAAACTGTAAAGCTTTTTGTATGGATTTTTGGAGTTCGAGTTTGACGCTCGGATGCTCGATTAGTAGATGGGTAGCTGTCTAATGTAGGGCTCCTGGTTAGGAACCCAAAAAGCATGCCGCACACTTTAAAACAGGACCCTAAAATGCACCCTAATTTAGAGAACTACCCAGATACTGCTGCGAAAGAGGAGGGCCAGTGGAGGGTTTTTCCCTTTTCGAGTTTAGGGTTTTGGGCTTTCAGGGTTTAGGGTTCTACAATTGTACCAGAAGGGTACCACAAGGGTTTGGGGTGAGGCTGTCAATTGCGCCGTTGACTGTAAACGCAAGCAAGACTTGCTAACCGCGCCGTTGTGGTTGAAATGGGCCGCATCAGGGTTTCAGGGTGAGCACAGTGGGGCTCAGGCAGGCAATTAACGAAAACATACTGCACAATGGGGTGGGATTCTTGAAGTCAGGGGAACTTTACTCATTGGTTTTTACTGTGGATACAACCATTTCAATTAGGGTCGATGTTGGGTTCCTCCATGTTCTGAGACTTGCATTTGCCCTTTCGTGTTAAATTCCATAGGACAGTCTTACTCTACCTGGAACTACCAGAACCTACTAAGATCTTTGATGTAGAGCCGAATTCGCATGGATCCCATGAAAGAGTAGGGCATGGTAGAGCAAGGTACTGTACTGCAGGCCTTCCCTTCCAGCAGGCGCCAAACGAAATGCCCAAAAATGACAAGACCCATTCAGATTAACCCTTAAACTTAGCTTGAAAACCCAAACCGAAAACAACATCCCTAAACCTTCAACCCGCTAAAACTCAACCCTAATCCGACTGAAAGATCTCTGTAGGGAACCCGAAACCTTAAACCTACAACCAACCACACCCTTTCAGAATCCCTTGGCGTTCTTCTGGTTGGCTCTTAGGACTTTAACTTTTTGGGTTTCTAGATGAACTATAATAAGGAGGCAAAAAGGTTTAACTTTTAGGGTTTAGGGTTTAGGGTTCAGAAGTCAGCCAAGATCCTTTTAGGCAACTCCTTGAAGGAACTAAACCCTAAACCCCTAAAGCCCCAAATCTATATTTAGGGTTTAGGGTTTAGGGTTTAGGGCCCTAAACTCTCAGCCCTAAAACCCTAAACCCGAAACCCTAAACCCCTAAAGCCCCAAATCTAAACCCTAGAACCCTAAACCCTCAACCCTAAGACCCAAAACCCAAAACCCTAAACCCCTAAAGCCCCAAATCTAAACCCTAGCACCCCAAACACTCAACCCTAAAACCCTAAACCCAAAACCCTAAACCCCTAAAGCCCCAAATCTAAACCCTAGAACCCTAAACCCTCAACCCTAAAACCCCCGCAACCCCTAAACTCCAAAACACAAAACCCCTGAACCCCTAAAACCCTAGACCCAAAACCCTAAAACCCTAAAGCCCAAAGCCCTAAAAAACCCTAAACGCCTAAAGCCGTAACCCCCGAAACCCCTAAACCCTTAAACCCCACAATCCCAAAACCCGTAAAGCCCTATAGAACCCCTACAACCCTAAGATCCCTAACCCCTAAACCCCTGTAAACCCCAATAAACCCCTCTAAACCCCCAAAGCCCTAAGCCCCAGCCGTGAACCCCCAAAGCCCTAAATCCCAAAACCCTAACCCTTAAACCCCTAAAAACCCGTAACCCTAGAAATCCAAACCCCTAAAGCCCTAAGCCCCAGGCGTGAACCCGTTTCTGCTCCGCGGAGCCCGGGAGGCGCTAAAAGGGGTTTTCACGCTGGTGTTATCAGTTTTTTGTTGTTTTGTAAGGTGTTTATAAGGATTTTAGGGTTTTCTGTAGGGATTTATCAGGTTTTACGGCTGTTGGGGTTTTGTGTGGGTTTTATGAGGTTTTCAAGGTTTTTTGTAGTGTTTTATAGGGCTTTTAAGGTTTGTAGGGTTATTCCAAGGTTTTTAGGGCCTTTAGGGATTAGGGTGTAGGGGTGTAGGCGCACGTTTAGGGTTTAAGTTTCGGGTGTGGGGCTTAGGGTTGAAGGAGAGTTCTGTAGGGTTTACTGGGCTTTAGATTGTATTCAGTAGGAGGCGAGACACGGCTGAAACCACTCATTTGCGGCAAATCGCGCCCTAAACTCCCTGAACCCCTAAACCTAAACCCTAAGCCCCAAAGTTTGAGGGGGCAGCCGAAGCAGAGTCTCCGGTCTGCGTCGGCGAAGCCCGGCGAGCACCACAAACGCTACTTAAAGTTCATGGGTTCCTTGAAGGGATATATAACATGGGTCATAAGGGCTCCCTTTTTAAGGGTACTATAGGGTCCTGTAATTGGGTTCATAAAAGCGTTCTTTAAGGGATTGATAGGGGGTTTAGGGTTGAGGGTTTTTAAAAGTTCATGGGTCTTAGTAACTGAGGTTATAAGGGTTTCTGTTTAAGGGTGCTATAGGGTTCCATAATAGGGCTCCCTGTAAGGGTTCCTTTAAGGTATTGGGGTTTAGGGACTACTTAAAGTTCATGGGTCTTCCTTAAAGGGATCCTTAAGGGTGTTAGAGGGTTTCTATAAGGGTACTACAAGGGTACTTGGGGGTTCGTGAGGCTTAGTAACTAGGGTTTAGGGGTTCCGCTTAAGGATACTATAACTATACAGTTATATAGTAAGGCTCCCTATAAGGGATTAGGATTTAGGGTCCACAGAAGCTCCATGGGACTTAGTAACCAAGGGTATGAATTAGTTAAGGTAACTATGCTGCTATTTAATTAGCTATAGCCCCACTGAAGGAGATGCCAATCGGTGGGACGGCCGCTGGAAGCACATGCTCATGTAGGGTTTAGGGTTTATGAGGGCAACCTGCCGTTAACATTCACACCGAAACTCCCACTCACATTGGGAGATTTCCTTCACCCGCCGCCCATTCGGCGTCGCGGGGGTCATTGTGGTGGAAAGGAACTCACTCGCCATGCTCCGTTAAGCACAGCCTGCAGCCTGTGAATGCAACAAAACCCTCAAGCCCCAAACCCTAAACATGATAATACTGTCACTCTGGCTTTTCAGTATTACCACAGGTCTGCATTCTTGCTGCGGAACTTCGTTTAATCTCCCAGAACCAGTCCAGAACAGAAATTGTGGTAACTTCCCTTCTCGTGCTAATGCTAGCTTGGATGATGCTCCGGCCAATCCACCCTAGACCCAAAACCCCTAAAACCCTAAACCATAACCCCAAACCCAAGAAGCCGACATCCCACCCAAAATCCCGAAATGCAGGCCGTCCGCAACAAGCTGAAACTCGAGGGTCAGCTGGCCCATGCCTGAGTCCTCGGGTTCGATTAATGTTAGGGCCCAAACAGTAGCAGTAGGCCCCCCCCCCCACGGTTTGGGGTTTAGGGTTTAGGCCCCGACCAAAAGTTTTGGCTTGAATAGTCTGGTGTCAGTGACCCGTGACCCTTCGGACCGGGGTCAGGGTCGGAGGCTTTGATTAAGTTAGAAGGGAACTGGGGGGTCGCAGGTTTGGGGGCTGGCTCAGGGTTTGGGAGGCTTTGATTAAGTAGAAGGGAAATGGGGGTCCCGGGGTTTGGAATTGCGGGGTCGCAGGGGGGGGGGCTTAAGTAGATGGGGTTTTCGGGTTTAGGGAGAGTTTCGGGCTTGAAGTGGGGATTTTGGGTCGTGGGTGCCTTAAGATTGACCATCAGCAGACAGGAGCAAACCCACCAAACAAATCCACCAGCCCAAAAAAACGCATTAATTAGGCCGCCTATTTTTTGTTGGTACCGGCTCGAATTAGCAAAAAACACATTAATTGGTACCAGCTTATTAAAAGGGCCCTAACATTAAAAGTTAAGGGTCGCGAATGTAGGGGCCTTAATATTAGGGTTTAAGGTTCCCAAAGACTCCAATGTCCCTGAATTTGGGAATACACCTTACATCATGTTAGGGATCCTACTGTAATTCAAGGTATATTCCTTGACTAAGGGATATTGGAGTCTCTGGGTACCAGGTTTCTAGAGGGATGAGGGCTTCTATACGGGATCTATGGGAACTTGAGCGATTTTATTAATGTGCCTCTTTAGGGTTTCATCAGGGGTTCATAAGGGCTTACTTCAAGGGCTCATATGGGAGTTTCCGAAAATAGGGGACCCTAATATACTGAGAGGATGCTACAGCATTTCAAGGGTTTTAGCATGTTTTACGGGATTTGTTGGGGTTCCTTGACTTTTCCTGTAAGAGTCACGACATTGTTCTGTAAGGATTCAATGTTTTAGGGAGTTGTTTAGGTGCGGGTTAGGGCTTTAGGGATTATACAAGCCCGAAACGCTTTCATGAAGGGTGCTAGTTTCTTGTGTGAGGAAACTTGGGCTATCTGGACATGAGGGAAGGTTTGCGGTTTACAGGAAATATTTAATATAAGGCCACCTATGTGGCTTCAATATAGATGGTTTAGAAGTTTAGTGTAAGTAGCGGCCGGAAAAACGCACAAACCCGAAACCTAAAACCCTAAAAACTATTAACCCGTATGGAATCCTTCAACGAACCCACAGCGGAAGCTTTCAAGGAGCCTTGGGTCGTAGGTAGCGCCAACCCTAAATCCTAAATCCTATTTAGCCCTGGCCCTGGTTCCCCTAGCCATGCTTGAGGATTTAGGGTTTCGGGTATTTCTCTAAATTAGGGCCCCATTCAGGGTCAATTTTGAAAACGGGTGCCGTACTATTTTGGGGACCTGCCCCTCAAATCAAGGACTACCGCTTGTTTACCCATGAAGCAGCACTTTTAGGCCCCAAATCTTGAACAACACGATTGTCATAGCTATATCTTTTATCTGAAATTCCCATCAAATGCCATATGAAATCTTTGCAAAAACCTCTTCATGACAACATCGTTAAAAAGCAACGCTTATAAGACCCCCGAGAGCACTAAGGCAGACGCGGCAGTGCTCGAAGATCCGCCTCTTGTCCCTGCAGAGTGTAGGCACTCCTAATTACACTACAGTAGAAGCTAGAAAGTTGGAACATCATTAGCCTCATGCCCTTAAAGTAAAGTAAACGGAATCCCAGCATGAATCATCCTAAAGCCATGTTCCAACTTTCTGGCTTCTACTATACACCATTAGGGTAGTTCTCTAAATTAGGGTCCCGTTTAGTTTAGGGTCCCTTTTGAAAAAGGCTGCCGTATTATTTGGGTGACCCAAAAGGGGACCCTAATGTAGACAACCACCCAGTATAGAAACCCTACACAGCCCTGAACCCACAACGCCCTATAAAAGTGCGTTGTGAAAGCTTAGCCCTAAGGGTTCCCTATTATAATAAGTATAGTATAATGGGCCCCAAAACCCTATTCTCATTATTAAGGCCCCTGTACTATCCTTATAGTCCATAAGGGATCCCCTTTTAAGGAACCCCTACTCTAATCATCATAAGGCCCCTATATGATTGGGGTTCTTCCTTAGCACGAGAGCCCACAGCTCCTTCATTCACGGATCCGATAGCGTGACAGGTGTTTTCTCTTGTGGCTCATGTGCCTTTACTAAAAGGATCATGGGACTTTGTAACTGGGGTTATAAACAAGGTAACCATACTTGTAATTACTTGTATTGTAACCCCAAATAAGGTACTTAGAACCTTACTTACTAAGTCCCATGATCCTCCAAGTATATAAGGGGGCCCTATTCTTGAACCCCATGATGGTAGCCTTATAGATCCCTTAAAGGAGCCCTCAAGAGTACTGCAAGGGTTCCTTAGAGGTTCTTGAAGGCTTCTAGAACAGGGTGCTGCAAGGGTTCGTATTTACGATGGGGGCTTTGGATTTTTTACGGTTTAGGATTGTGGCACTTGGGGCTCAGTGGTGTTTGCTGCAGCTGAGTGAGTAATTCGTGGGACTCATTGGGCAGCGGGGCGTGTATGTTTGGGTGTTTTCTCTGCGATTCTAGTACAAAACCATACAAAACCTATAAGTACGAAGGGCCTTTTACGTAAGGACATGCAAAGTCAAGGCATCAATGCAAGCATTGGAAAGGTATGAACTCATCTTTACTCACCGTGCTCATGCTGACATAAGAACTTATAAATCATCACTGCTGACAATATCATAGTGAGTCATCGTGGCCTTGTCGTGACAAGTTCCCGCAGCATGTCTGTTACTGTGAAGGTCGGACTGCTCAGTGGCAAGACCGCTGATGTGAGAGCTGGCTCTGATGAGAATGTTGAAACATTGACACGTCGGGCGGAGATTGCGCTCGAAGTCAGGAAAGGGCGGCTGGTGGACGCGCTCGGAAACGTTCTGGATGTATGTGCACCGATCAGGAATTCCAATTTGGCGAATGGTGACTCACTGACCCTACACATCAGCCGAGTTCAGGTATGCAGCTCGTTCAAAGCTTTGGCTGCTATTCTTGCGGATGCGTCGGTCGCGACTTCGGGTCATGCTGAGCAAGGTGGTGACAGTAGTGCTGTGCAGGATCAGCTCAAAAATGTGCACCACATCCAATCATCGGGCGACGCTTTTGCTGCCATTCTTGGTGATGGATCCGTCGTGACCTGGGGTGACGGAGAATGTGGTGGTGACAGTAGTGCTGTGCAGGATCAGCTGAAGAGCGTGCACTGGATTCAAGCCAACTGCATGGCATTTGCTGCCGTTCTATGTGATGAATCTGTCGTGACATGGGGTGGTGCTGAATGCGGTGGTGACAGTAGTGCTGTGCAGGATCAGCTGAAGACTGTGCGTCAAATCCAAGCCGCGTTTGGCGCATTTGCTGCCATCCTCGACGACGGATCTGTGGTGACCTGGGGTGATGATGAATGTGGCGGGGACAGCCATGCTGTGCAACATCAGCTGAAATATGTACAGCAGATCCATGCAACTGAGGATGCTTTTGCCGCAATTCTGGTCGACGGAACCGTCGTGACCTGGGGTGATGCTGATTCTTTGGGGTACTTATAAATAGTTTTTAATTTGTTGGTTCCTTTAATCCCGAAGAAACAGCTAAACTTATATTTTTTGTTAGGGGTCTGAGTTCAGTATAGGATCGTGGTGGTGACAGTCACGCTGTGCAAGATCAGCTGAAGAATGTGCAGCACATCCAAGCCACCGAGGGTGCTTTCGCTGCCATTCTTAAGAACGGATCCTTAGTAGCTGAGTCGTACCCTTTTGCCCTTTATATTTTTAAGGGCCCCTTGATTAAAACCTTATACTGGGAAAAAGGGTACCTTAGTAGCTGAGTGGATACACTTTACACTTTTTTGGGATAATATTACCCACTATAAAACTAAGACTGTACACTTTTGCGGGCTTATGAAATCAGCAACTAAGGATCTGTTGTGACCTGGGGACATGCTAGACATGGTGGCGACAGCAGTGCTGTACAGGACCAATTGAAGAATGTCCAGCACATTCAAGCCAATCAAAGTGCTTTTGCCGCCATTCTTGACAACGGGACCGTCGTGACCTGGGGTGGTGATGAATTTGGTGGTGACAGCCGTGCTGTGCAGGATCAGCTGAAGGATGTGGAGCGGATCCAAGCCACCACAAAAGGCGCATTTGCTGCCATTCGTGGCGATGGATCTGTTGTTACCTGGGGTAATGCTGACTGTGGCGCTGACAGTACCGCTGTGCAGGATCAGCTGAAGAACGTACGGCAGATCCAGGCCACTTTCTTAGCTTTTGCCGCCATTCTTGACAACGGGACCGTCGTGACCTGGGGTGATGATGAATTTGGTGGTGACAGCAGTGCCCTGCAGGATCAGCTGAAGAATGTGCAGCACATCCAAGCCTCTCATGGCGCTTTTGCTGCCATTCTAGGTGATGGAACCGTCGTGAGCTGGGGTCATGCTGAATGTGGCGGTGACAGTACTGCTTTTCAGGACCATCTGAAGAACCCGAATCTTCCAATATCCCCTGAGTAGGGTAGGGTTTAGGGTTTAGGGTTTAGGGTTTATATTCTTCAAGTTGTATTAGGATCTCCAAGATGATTTAAGGTACATTCCTCAATTGAGGGATTTTGGAAGATCCGGGCAGAAGACCTGCGGAGAAGCATCGCAGCGTTGATACCTCAAAGGGCTCCTTCAAAGGATCCAAAAGGGTTTCTTAGGTCCCCAATACCTTAGGAGCCCTTAAAGGAACCCTTATAGATCCCTTTAAGGGAACCCTATAAACTCATATAGAACCCCTAGGGATTCCTATAGATCCTTTTAAAGAAGCCCCTTATAGATACTTAGATCCCCAATACCTAACCTTTAAACTTTTTGGGTTCTTACAGTTTAGTAGGAATCGGAAAGTTTAACCTTTTATTATTTCTGTGGCTTATTGGGGTAGTAAGGTTTTGTAGGGTTTCTATAAGGGTAGTATAAGTGCTCTATAAGGGTATTTGCGGGATATTTCTCTTATTGTTTATAGCCCTAGTTAATAAGTCCCCTGATCCATTAAGTACAAGGCTGGCAGCACAGCTTTTTTAAACCAAAATGCAACTTTTAAGCGTTTCAGAGTTTAGGGCGTTCGTGGGCCACCAAAAGCGAAACCTGTGCTAAACCCTAAACCCTAAGAGTATTTCTAAACCCAAACACCGAACTGCAAACAGCTACGACTGAATCGCCGAACCTGCGACCCTTAACCCTAAACCACGGACCTCATAATATAGGATTCAGGGTTTAGGGTTCAGTTGTAAGGCTTTCTGCTGCGGTTTAGTGATTTGGGTTTGTGCAGTTATGGTGTCTCTTCGAACGATCTCCAAAACACGTGCTTCGCTTCCTTCTAGGGGGAGTAGAGTTAACGGTTGTGGTAATGAATTACTAGTACTAACTCTTACCTAGAGGATCATGGAACTTAGTAACTACGGTTATGCGTACCTTGATGCTTTGTGTAATTGTGAGTATAGCTAATCAGCTCATTTGGATCCCTAGTTTATAAGTCCCATGAACCTCCAAGTAGGGTTCCTAAATCACCTGTAATATCGTATAAAAGCCCTATGCTATTCATTGAGGCCCCCTAAACCCAAAACCCTAAACCCTAAGCCCTAAACCCATAAAGGCCCTTGTGCCACTTGCCTTTGCAAAGTTGGGGGTCGAGGTACACTCGAGAGTTTAGGGTGCAAGGCTTTGGATTTAGGGGTATGGGGTTAAGGCTGCAGGGTTTTGGGGTCCATGGTTTTGGGCTTAAGCTGAAGAGCCGCATGCCATAGACCCCGAAACCCTAAACTTAAACCCCGACCCCTAAACCCGAAACCCAGACCCGAAACCCTAACCCCCCTCCGCCCCAAGCTCCAAAAGAAAGGCACAAGGCTTGGGGGTTTAGGGTGATAGTGTTTAGGGCTTGGGGTGCAGGGTTAGTTTAGGGCTATGGTAGATTATGAGGTTGACAGAAAGTAAAAGCAAGTCTACAAACCCCAAAGACGCTTGAAGGACGCAGTAAGTACTCAGGTTTACGACAGTCGTGAAGTCGCCATGTACGTCACTACTTGGAAGAGCCTGTGTTGTTTAATGTTGGTCCTGTGACTCGGACGCATAGAGTACAAGACCAAAAGCCTTCATAAGCCGCCGAGGAAAGAGTATGCGGCAACCTCAGTGTGTCGAGTTGCTTGTGCTGACTTGCGGGTGGCGGGCCGCACCTGTTTAGGGTTTAGGGTTTAGGGTTTAGGGTTTGGTTCGAGTACTGTCGTTCAAAGACCAGCGCAGTTGACAATGTGAGCTCGGGACAAGCACTTATTCCAGGCACTTGTACCTCAGTAAATTCAGGGATGACGGTCTCAGATGTGAGAATAGCTGAATAGCTGAGGCGCTTGCGTTTTGACCTGCATGTTCCGAACCAACACTAGGTATCGATTTGGGGACAATTTTGTAACTACCCTTAGTGCCTTATTGTTTGATATGGATCCCTACTTAAATTAATTACACTTATTTTGGTGGACTGTTGAATTCGACACCTAGAACAAGCCATGCCAGGGCATTCTGTCTTGTCCAGGCTTTCAGCTCATCCCACAAAGCCGAAGAACATTCACACCTCCTTCGACAGACCGTGCGCTCGCATACCCACATCCACGAGTTCTGTAGTTTGACGTTGTTCGAGACAGCAATAGTAGCAACAATAACAACATCGCCAGCAGCCACGGCAGCAGCAGCAGCAGCAGCAAAAGCAGCATCGGCACGACCACTTGAGTTGGTATTCGCAGCAGCAACAACAGCAGCAGCAACAACAACAGCAAGTTGGCTAGCAGTCGATGCTGCATGTTGGGGTTTGGGGCTCAGGGACGAAGCCCCGAGAGCAACTTCACCAGGCAAAGAAATCCACCATGCTCGCTCGCACGGGCCCCGGGAGACATGTGAGATATATAGACTGACTATCAGAGGCCCTGTTGCAGTTTATCAACCATAAGCTAATTTGCGCTGAGTGCCTAACGGCTAAAACTCCCAACCATTCCAAACCCATAAACAGCACCCCTAAACCCTAAGCCCCTAAACCCCTAAACCTCTAAACCCCTAAACCCTAAACCCCTAAACCCCAAAGCCCTAAACAAACCCTAAACCCCCAAACCCTAAACCCCTAAACCTTAAACCCCTAAACCCTAAACCCCTGAACCTGTTTGCGCCCGCTGGTTCAATTCATCCTCGAGTTCGACCCTGCATCCTCAAGCCCTACTTTGAGGCACTTTGAGGTTTAGGGTTTAGGCCCTACTTAGAGGTTTAGGGTTTAGTTTAGGCCCTACTTAGAGGTTTAGGGTTTAGGCCCTACTTATCTGGGGATCCAAAAACCTACCGTTTTGAGGGGGTTTAGTGCTCCTTGAAACGGATCTATAAAGGGGCTCCTTTAAGGGTTCCTAGAAGGGATCTATAGGGTTTGGCCCTACTTAGAGGTTCATGGGATTTAGAAACTAGGGTTGTAAATAATGTCATCGTACTTACATTTCCGGTAGTTGGTTGGTTCCCTAAGGGTCCAAGTACCTAATAATCATATACTCTCCTAGATATTGAGCTACATCACTACTATCCTAAACCCGAGTACCTAATTATTGGGTCCTTTGGACCCTTAGGGGTTTGGCCCGAAGACAGTGACGGTGAACAATATGCTCTCAACGACCGGGAGGGAGCCTCGAAGCTGGGACTAACCTGTGGATCCAAAAACCTACCGTTTTAAGGGTCAGACCCTCTGATTAAGGGGTCATAACTTAACCTACTATTTTGTAGGGTTTGGGGATACAGGAAATCCTAAGTTAGGCTCAGGGTTTGGGGTTTGGGGCTTGTGGGTTTAGTGCTTTAACACCTAAACTCTCAGTTCGAAGTCCTAAGCCCTAAACCCAAACACTGCTAAACCCTTCACCCTGTATCCTAATCGTGAAACCCTATGGCACCGATTCCTGAAATTTGTCGGCCCAGGTTTCACCAGCATTGCGGACATTCTCGACGAGCCGGATCCCAATCAATCAGCAGGGTTTACGGTTTGTTTTGGGATTGTGGTTTAGTAAGGGATTCAGGGTTTTGTGGTTTAGGGTTAAGGACTTGAGGGTTTTGGGGTTTTTCTATCGCTAGGGGGCTCTCATAAACGGCGGGCGGTGGCTCTAAGGGAACCGGAGCGCTACCTTCGGCTCATCAGCCGGCTGGCTCATGTATAGTCCTAGTAGCTCAGCAGAGCAGGCAACCATTAGCCTTTTCGGGGTATTCCCCAAATGCTCCGACGGGTTGACCTGTATTTCCCCAAAATACTGGACAAGTAGGTTAAGGCGTCCCTTGCTCCATGGTTTTCTCTTGACTGTTTGAGCTCGCTCCCCGAAGAAGGCCTCACTCAGCTCGCCCAGCGGAGGATGGTCTTCATGCCAAAGAGGACGCAATGTTGTCCGTCTTTTGATGGGTTTAGGGTTTAGGAGTTTAGGGTCGAGGTTCGTCCTATCGCAGGGCCTGGGGACCTCTCGGGCTTAGACACCTCGCCGAACACTCAGCCGACTCCTTGCCACCTTGGCAAACAGGAGGAGCCACAGGCGTTGACGCTGAAGTCCTCTTACCATAGGGGGCCTAATAATTACCTATACTATTTTGATGGGTTCCTTATTATATTTATAGTATAATAGGCCCCAAAGCCCTATTCTAATTATTAAGGCCCGGTGGAGACCGACTGCACCCCCCGCCCGAGACTCACAGTCATGCAGCGGCCCTTGACGATCGGAAGGCTTTCGATTCTTGTGCCCTAAACCCCTAAACCCTAAACCCTACCCCCTTGCCATCTTGAGCGTCTTAGGGTTCCTGAAAGGGTTTTGCCTAGGTTTCGGTGTAGGAGTTAAAAGACATTCGACAGGTTTTTGTAGCTATGCTTACAGGTTTGTAAATGTTTGAAGGATTAGAATTTCGAGTTTTGTTGAGGGTTCCTGGAGTTCAGGCCTCGGGAAGTTTGGTTTCAACGATCGTCACTTGTCATATGGCTAGAACACCCCTACGGTCCAGGTACCGACACAGTCTGTGCTTTTGGCCCAACGTGGGACTCAAACTACCCATGTAGGAACCCCCTCGGAGCCTATGTTTGCACTATATAAAACCCTAAACCTAAACCCTAAACTTCTAGGCAGACGGATCCGCAGGGCAACTGTGCGACTGCTGGTAAAAGCCTGGACCCTAAACCCTTAACCCAAACATAAAACAAACAAAAATAACCCACACCCTTATGTAAAACAACTATGAAGCCCTTATGTAGCCCCCCTAAACCCTAAACCCCCAACCACTTACAGGCCTTACAGACCCCACGCCTCCGCTCCCTCCGCGGTGGCTTTTCCAGAGGCTCCAATATCCCTTAATTAAGGAATACCTAGGACTTCTTTAAAGGGGTCCCTAAGGGTTCCTTTAAGGGATCTATAGGGTTTAGGTTTTTGGGGAATCTAATATCCCAATATTCCTTAACTCATATTAGGGATCCTACTGTAATTTAAGGTCTATTGCCTAATTCCCTGGTAGACCCCTTATAGATCCCTTCAGGAACCCCTCCAAGGAACCCTATCTTCCTTGATTAATTAAGGGATATTTAAGTCTCTGGCTAGCCTCAATCTAAACCCTATAGAACCGTTATAGATCCCTTTAAGGACCCCTTTAAGGACCCCTTTAAGGACCCCTTTAAGGAACCCTATATTCCCTAAACCCTAAACCCTGAGCCCTAAACCCTAAGCCCTAAACCCTAACCCCTAAGCCCTAAACCCTAAACCCTAAGCCCTAAACCGTAAACCCCAAACCCTAAATCCTATATTCCTTAATCAAGGGGTATTGGAGTCTCTGGCTTTTCCAAGGCTGCAGAACGTGGCTCAGGAGGCTTCGGATGCGCGGGCTCTGGCCAGGGGCCTTCGCTTTTTATAAGGTAGGGTGTAGGGTTTATACACATATAAGATATATGTATACACATATAATGTGTATGTATATGTATATATATATATATATATACAGTGCATATATATATATATACACATGTTCACAGTACATACATACATACATACATGAGATTACTCTTGAGATAGAGGGTTGTAGCATGTTTCGTTTTGGATATAGGGTGTTCTAAGGTGTTGGTTTCCGTTTAGGGTTTGACAAGCTCTAGACTTTCATGTAGGGTTGTTGTTGGTGCTGCTGGATTCGGTGTGGAGGATCATAGGGTTTAATTGGGCTTTGTTATGTTTTGATATGGGGTGTCGTCGGGTGTTGTAGGGTCCTTTGTAACGAGTTTTGGAGGTGTCCAAGGCTTCTTTAATACGGTTCTATCCGTGCGGGTGTGCAGGCTCGTGCAAATGCAATAGTAGGTATGATCCCCGTGACAGTGTAGTGACAATAGCACCTGTTATCATAAGCAGCCAACAGAAGCAGCGAAGGAAACGAGAACAGCAAGAACAGAGTAATAACGAGAAGAAGAAGAAGCACAGATCCGTAGGGCTGGGTGCATACCAGTAGCCTTGGGGTTGTAGTGCAGTTATGTGCTTGTCCGGTTGTGCTATCAGAGCTTAGGGTGCTTGAAGACTTGGAGTAGTGGTAGCGTAGGAGCAAATAAGAACGACAACAGCAACAAGAACAAAAACAGCGAGAAGAACAACAGCAACAGTAAGCATAGCTGAAACTTTTAGGGAGAGTCCTGCTAGCAGGCCTTACAGTCTAGGTGACTAGAGGTTTCTTGGTAAGGACCGAGATGTGTTGTGAAGGAACATGGGACTCTGAGAGGCTTGATGTCGGCAGGGTTAAGGCTAAGGGGCTGGTGTTGTGGTCTTGAGTACTTGCACTGCCTGGATTTCAAGATCTTGCATTTGAATTGATTTTGCACCAGCGCGAATATGTGTGCAATGCTTGGTCGCCCAGTGAATTCGCAATCGGAGTGGAGTGCAACTCCCGTTGCACGAGTAGTATTCATCTTTCTTACAAAGAACCAACCTCCTGCTACTATTACTACTGCTACTGCTGCTACTACTACTACTACTACTACTACTACTACTACTAAAAACCCTTACACTGCGGCAGCATTGCTTTCACGACCAAGGCCTCGCAGTATGCACCTGGCGATGAGATGCATGACCTTGCCCTGGAGGACAGCACTTCAGTTTCGGGGTAAGGGTTTACCAACTGAGTACCCTGCAATAGAGCGGTTTTTCCCGACCAGTCCATGGCCCTCAAGGTCTGTGAATTTGCTTTGTTGCGGCAAAATAAGCCACAATCCTGCTGCTGTGTTTCAGAATTTTCCTGGAGCCATCGCTCCTGCAAGTTGTCAGTGAAGGTTGTGTCTATAGTGGGTACCTAGGCTCTACCTGTATCCCCAAACCCTACAAAATAGCAGGTTATGACCCCTTAATTAGAGGGTCGAACACTTAAAACGGTAGATTTTTTGGATCGCCAGGTACCCAAAAGGGTAGCTTGGGTTGCTTTTTGTTGCTGAACTTCCGGGCGTTTCCTGCAGGAAGCGCGCGGCCTCCGCCAGCAGCAGGACACCCGGGGACACCAATATCCCTTAATTAAGGAATATACCTAGGGTTAGGGTTCCTTTACCGGATCTAACGAGTTCCATTAAGGGATCTACAAGGGGATCTATGGGCTCCTTGAAGGGTTCTATAAGGGAATTAAGGAATAGACTTTAAATTTAAACTATAGTAGGATACCCAAAAAGACTTAAGGTATATTCCGTAATTAAGGGATGTTGGAGTCTCTGGAGAGCAGGGACACAGGATAGAAGGTTTGGATTGCTAATGGGGGGGTCCTTCTAATCAGATGGGTTTTGGCTTGGGGTCTATTATACAGGAATGAGTTCATATGCGTTCTATAAGTCAGGATTGTATTAAGGTGTTTGAAGCTTGGAGCATCTTGCGCTAAGAAAAGCAGGCCAAGTGTATGCATCGTGGCTTTCTGCGGGGGCTTTAGGGGAGCTTTCCAGTGAGCACATTAGGCAAGCATGTGTTGCTTGAAGCAACCCACGTGGTCCTTTGTTAATGTTGGTTGGTGCTGCAGGAAACAACGAAGATGCTTGTTGCTTTGAGTATGTTGAACTTTTGACAGCACTGACAATCGCTCACGGCAGGAAGAGATCGTTGACAAACTCCAGAAGGCAGGTGAGCGTCTGCTTGGCACATCTTGCTCAAGACGCTTTATGCCACGCTAAACCCTAAACCCTAAACCCTAACGGCTCTTAACACGCAACTCCGGCAGCCAGTCGGGGATATGGGATTTCGTGTTAGAGCCCAGCTTTGACAAGCCCTGGCGTCTAAAGGTTCAAGGTTTCGGTGTCGGCTTTTGGGAGGTAGTGCTTCACGGCTTCATGGTTATTGGTTTTAGATTTAGAGTTTCAGGGCGTGACGGTGTTTCCTGGCCCAGGATATAGGTTCTGGGGCTTGTAGTATAGGGGCCTGAATAATTACCTGTGCTATTTTGGGGGTTCCTTGTTATAACTACAGTATAATGGGCCCCCAAAAGTCCTATTCTACTTATTAAGGCCCCGATAGTCGGCTTTCGCGACATTATGATTTAGGGTTTTCGGGATTGGGCCTAAGAGGATCTTTCTTGCGATTGTGTTTAAAAGGCCAACCTAGACTACGGTTTAGGGTTTAGGGGTTTAGGGTAAGGGCCAACCTAGAGAACATGGGTGCCTTGGAGACAAGTCTGTCTTAGCCCATACAATGGTAAGGACCTTTTTGTTTTGGGGTTCTGTTTCTGATGACCCTGTTTTAAAAGGCTAGACCCTAGGCCCTAAACCGTGAGCCCTACCCAGAGTAACCAATGTACCTTTAAACAAGGGCTATGACCTTCAAAAACTGACATTTACCTTTTCTGAGGTACCTAGGCTACTCTAGGTAAATCGTAAGCCCTAAACTCTAAATTGAACCCTGAAGATCGAAGCCTCAATAATTAGCAACGTTATTGCTTAGAGCTCCTTGTTAATATGTTTATACTACACGTGGAGCCTTAAGCCCTAGTCTCATATTATCAAGGCCCCTACACAACACTAAACCCTAACGAACGTTTGGCGGACCTGCTCGATGCAAGGCTGCCTCGCGACAGTCGCAGATCTACGCGGCCTGTGGCAGTGGCGACAGATACCGCTGATGCTACGAGATGGAGGATGGCAGCGTGCGATGCGAATTGGTCACGCTCGAGGGTTAAGGGTTTCAGCGTTGCCTCCCATCTGGGCCGCCTGTGCCTGGAGAGTATGCAGCTTCTCCTCTCTGGCGACCATTGGGCCATCTGCTTGAGGCATATACAAGGTGCTCCCCTCTGCCTCTGCGAGCGAGCCGAGGGCGCAGAGTGTGTACAGCAATTCCGGGCCGTCGTAGGTCGTTATTGCTACGACTACAAGGGGTAATAAAACGGTAACGACTACTAATTCGACTACTACCCGGAAACCCTAAACCATGAATCCATCGCGGGTTTCGGGGAAAGGCGATGCTCACGCCGGACGAGAGGGATTCGGCAACTTCGGTTCTGGCACGGAGCTCTGGATCTTAGGGGTACCTTTGAAACAGTTGTTTTTTTAGTATTGGTTCCTATGACCCCGAAGAAACAGCTAAAATTATATTTTTTGCCAGGGGTCAAAGTTCAGTATCGGGATTACGGTTTAGGATTTAGGGTTCTGGGATTTGTTTAGACTTCAGGAAGTTGCTGTGGGCTGAGGTTTAGGGTTCAGGGACTTGTTTCGAGTTGTTGGTTTCAGAGTTCAGGGACTTGCTTTGGGTTTAGGTTTGTATGTTTTAGGTTCTGGAGTTAGGATTTAGGGTTTCGGAGTTGAGTTTCCTAGTAGTAGAGTAGGTAGCCTTTAACCTTTTGGGGTAGTATAATCCCTATATAGTCCTTATATTATGAAAAAAGTTAACCTTTGGTTCCCCATGGTCCTAAACCCCCAAACCCTAAACCCTAAGAGTTTGGGGTTGTAAAAGGGAGGATCTTGAAGTTTGAGGTTCTGGCCCCTCTTTTGCGTGACTCGGGGTCTCGGGTATGAACTGTCTCGGATTCGGCTTGGGCAGGTTGGGTGGTTGTCCAAATTATGGTCCCTTTTTGGGTCCCTAATATAGTACGGCACCTAATATTTAGGGTACCCAAAAGGGACCATAATTTTGACAACCACCCAATTAGTTTAGGGTTTGTTGGGTTTAGGGTTTTCAGTTTTGGAGTTCGGGCTCTGGGTTTAGAGTTCTCAGTTTTTGAGTTAGGGTTGTGGGTTCAGGCGATGTTGTGCTTTGACTTGCTGTTTTTGACTGTTCCACATCGGGCTCTCCTGTAGTGGAACTGACAAGTCACAGCTAAATCAATGCGCCTGTGCTGAATCACTTGATTATGTCTGTCACGATTATTAAAATAATCCTTTCCCCTGTATCATCACCAGTTTCATCACCATCACGCCTGCTGTTTCCATGTCGAGTACGGTTCTGGGAGTGTGCTTGCGAATTCGCTTCTCCTGCCTGCTTTCATACGCCACACAGCTGTTGTGTTCTCTAGCGGACTCTAGCGAAGGAAAGATGCACGTCTACTGGAAAAGTGCAGTTCCCAGAAAGAATATAGGAGCCTTGATAGTTGCCAATACTATTTTGGGGGCTCCTTATTACAATTATAGTACAATGGGCCCCCAAACCCTATTAATTATTCAAGCCTCGATAGTATCCTCATTCAACTCAGCACGGTTTTGACATCCGCAGCACTGTTCTCTACACCGCGACACCCTGTTGCCCGATTCGGTCACCTGCTCCGCATGGTAAACCCTGGAACCTTACCTTTAATAAGGAAACCATATTATTTACTATAGATCCCTATTATGGTAACTTAAATTAAATCCCTTAACAAGAACCCATGCCCTGAACCCTAAACCCCTTGAAGCAATCTTTAAGAAAGGTTGTAAAAGAACCCGTTAAACGGTTGAGGGTTTAGGGTTTAAGGTTCAGGAAGCCGTTAAAGGAACCCTTTTTCAGGAAGCCTTCAAAGAAACCCTTAAAAACATCACTTAAGGTAACCCAAAAGCAGCCAGCTTTTAGGTCGAGATCCGGCCGGGTGTGGGTGGTGACGAATCCTGCCTATGGGCGGAGGACAGCCTGGGCTTTGGGGTGTAGGGTTTGGGGTTTAGACTTAAAGGGTTCAGGGTTTGGGGGGTTTAGGGTTAGGGCTTTAGGGCTTTAGGGTTTAGGGGGCTTAGGAGTTTAGGGTTAGGGGTTTTCGGGTTTAGGGGGGAGGGGTATAGTGCTTTGCGGTGGAACAGCTTTAAATAAAGAGCCCGAGATAATGACCTTATTTTGCTTATATTAAACTATACCCCGAAACGATATACTAATTATGAAGCTCCCTGTATTACAAAAGCTCCTCAACCCGGAGGTCTAAACCCAAACTCCAAAAAAAACGCCTGCTCGGTGGTGTCCAGCTATGGTAACTTATTTGGGCTATACGTGATTAAAAGTACAGCGACCTGATGTATAACCCTAGTTACTACGTCCCCCGAGCCTGTATAATAAAGTACCCCGCACCTGGATTGGAAGTGTTGGGTAGGTATCTACAGCAAGAGCGAAGCAGAAAGCACAGGGAGTGCAGAAAACGTGATTACCATAAAATGATGCCCCAATGTCAGGATCCTTATGATATAGATTACCAGCTCCAATTTCATCGACCTCGCAAATGACAAGAGGGAAAGCAAGGGTGGTGTTCCGTGTGTGGCCGTACATCCTTTACTCCACAATCCTAGATTGTAAACCCTAAGCCACCGGTGTAGCCTTCGATTTATAAGCCTCGTCAACATATTCTGAATGCCTATAGAAACTTCATATTAGCCCTCTAAAGCTCTACAGAACCATCGCATAACCCTATAAAAGCCTTGTAAACTTTGTAAACCCGTAATTTCCGAGGACCTCGTCAACATATACCCAAACCCAAAGCCTTACAAGGACAGAGGACCTGGTCCACATGTACCTAAGCCCTAAACCCTAAAACCTAAGCCCTAGAGGCCCTAGACCCTAAACCCTATATGGGAGTTTCCGAAAATTAGGGGTACTTTATTTCGGGGTCCTTACAATAAGGATCCTACTATTTAGGGTATTATATTAGGGTCCCCTATTTTTGGAAACTCCCATATACGTTCAAGAAAGGCCCTAAACGTTCAGAGAACCTCGTCAACGTGTACCTACCGAAGCCATAGACCCTAAACCCTACATGCGTTCAAAAAAGGCCCTAAACGTTCAGAGAACCTTGTCAACGTGTACCTACCATATGCGTTCAGAAAATGGCCCTAAAAGTTTCGAGGACCTGGTCAACATGTACAGCAAGTACTGCACTCTGGAGGGCTTCCGATGCAAAGCCGGGAGTCCTGGGACAACGGTTTAGGGGAGTTTGGGGTTTAGGGCTTAGGGTTTGAGAAGGAGTTCAGGGTTTGGGTTTAGGGCTTAGGGCTTAGGGCTTAGGGTTTAGGGTTTAGGGTTTATAGGGTTTAGGGTGACAGGTTCAGCTTCCTAGTAGATGAGTGGGTACTCTTTACACGTTTGTGGATAATATCGCCCCCTATAGAATTCAAAATTTAACTATTTTGGGACTATGAGCTCAGCCACTAAGTCTTAGAGCTTCGGATTGCCAGAACCCCATTTGGAGGCAAGTAAGCCTGTAGGGACCAGTATAGCGGCTATAGGTAGCAACTATAAGCAGAGTTACCTTGTGTGCAACTGTATAGTTACTACCCAGAGACTCCAATATTTAATTAAGGATTCGGAGTCTCTGAGTAACTCACATGACCTTCTAGTGCTCTAAACCCTAAGACCCCTAAGACTATCAGAGAGCTCCAGTTACCTAAATAGTAGGTTACCAACCATATACTACGTAGCCCAATAATTCAAGCAACTGGAGCCGTTGGGCCATTACTTAGATCCCCAATACTTTAGTAGGAATCGGAAAGTTTAATCTTTTCTTTCTGTGGCTTATTGAGGAAGTAAGTTAGAGAGCCATATCAGAAACCCTGTTTGGGACTTGGGGCTTCAGGCTCAGGGACCCGATTATCTTGGATTTCAGGTTTAGGGCCAACCCCCAGCCTTGAAACCCCGAAGGTCGAATGAACCCTAAACCCTTTCAGCCTGAACCTGGGTTTATACCAGGTTAAGGGGTTTAGGGTTAGGGTTTAGGGTTTGGGGTTTAGGGTTTAGGGGTTTAGACCATAATTCCCGTAGTTTACTTGGAGGTTCATGGGACTTAGTAAGTACAGTTATAAGTACCTTAACTGGGGTTATAACCAATCATAGGTATAGCTACCTTGTTTATAACCATAGTTACTAAGTTCCATGAACCTCTAAGTAGGGCCCTTAAGGTAATGCAGGATTTGTATCATCAGCTGTAGTATATTCTGCTCGTCCTTAGAGCACCTGCATGGTTGCAAAAGTAGCTACCGTATCATGACAGAAAGCATCGCCCTAGCACGCCAACATTGGAGTGCCTGTCATCGAGACCGGATGTAAGAACCAATTCCGCGCATGGGACTTAGTAACTGGGGTTAAACATAAGGTAGCTATACTTGTAATCACATACAGCCCCAACTTATAAGGTACGTACTATAGGGGCCTAAATAATTAATGATCAATAATCACTATTTTGGGGGTTCCTTACTGTAATTATAGTATAATGGGCCCCCAAACCCTATTCAAATTATTAAACCCTAAACCCTACATACCCTAAACCCTATATACCCTATATACCCTGTATGCCCGCTACCCTATACCCCATACCCTATACCCCATATCCTATATCCTATATATACCCTATACCCTACACCCTGCCCCTTAACCCTGCCGCCCGCGACGCTGAGGTCATCTCTGAGACGAAGAAAGAGGCCGGATCTTCTCGGGAAGCGGCTTCCAATTAGGGTTTTCGGGGCTTTGGGTTTAGGGTTCCTTTAAAGGGATCCTTAAGGATTCATTTTAAGGGATCTATAGGGTTTTAGGGGTTTAGGGTTTGGGGGTTTTGGGTTTAGGGAGTTCCCGGAGCAGGCTTGGACACCAACGGAACCAGAAAGTTTCGTGAACATGATCAGGGTTAGACCGAAGGCAAGGATTGTCCCGACTCCGGACGACTTGCCACGCACTTGTGTCCAAAAAAGTTGAAAGCCCCATCCCCCCCCCCACTGCAACTTCTGTTGCTAAAGAAATCTTCCTAAACTCTACAAGCGCAACTCTGGGCTTCAAAGCTTGTGCAGGCAACCAGATAGAGAGCCCCCATAAAAGCCCTTAGAAAGCAGCAGGATACCTTAAAGCCCGGAAATGTAGGAACCTGATTAAGAAACCCTGGGCCTACAACCCCAAAATAGTAGGATTCATATAAGGAACCCTAATAAAGGCACAAGGTTTCTTAATCAGGTTCCTACATCAAACCCCCCAAAACCCTTATAGTACCTATATAGTACCCTTTAAAGGAACCCTTATAGAACCCTAAGAAAGGCCCAAGGTTTCTAAATCAGGTTCCTACATTACAAGCTTGATTAAATCCTCAAAAGCCCTGACCTGAGCCCTGACCCCGAAACCCCAAAACCCGAACCCCACAAACTTATAATGTAGGAACCTGGTTAAGCAACCTTGGGCCTTCACTAGGGTTCCTTGTATGAAACCTACTATTTTGGGGGGTGATAGACCCAGGGTTTCTTAATCAGGTTCCTACATTAACCCCACAAACTTATAGAACCGAAGCCTTCTAGTAACCTTCACCCTAAACCTTAAACCCTAAACCCTAAACCCTAAAAACCCTGAACCAAACCCTTTAAAGGTATCCTCACAGAACCCAAATCCTCCCCAAACCCTTTCTGGGAGTTTCGGAAAAATTAGGGGTACCTTAGGGTTCCTTTAAAGGGGTCCTTATTAAAGGGGTGTTTAAAGGGATCTATAAGGGTTCTATAAAGGGTTTAGGGGTCCTTAAAGGGATTTATAAGGGTTCTATAAAGGGTTTAGGGGTCCTTATTAAGGGGTCCTTAAAGGGATCTATAAGGGTTCTATAAAGGGTTTAGGGTTTAGAGTCTCCGAAAATTAGGGGGGTACCTTAGGGTTCCTTTAAAGGGTTGCTATAAGGGTACTAGAAGGGTTCCTTTAAAGGGCTTTATAGGGGTTTAGAGTTTCCGAAAATTGGGGGTGCCTTATTTTGGGGTCCTTATAATAAGGATCCTACTATTTGGGGTACTATATTCGGGTCCCCTATTTTCGGAAACTCCCATATCTCCTAAGTAAGGAATATACCGTAAATTAGAGTAGGATCCATAATATGGTGTAAGGACTATTCCTTAATTTTTTTCGGAAACTCCCATATGAGTGGTTGTCAAAATTAGGGTCTCTTTTTAGGTCCTTATTATAATACGGCACCTATTTAGGGTACCCAACAAGGGACCCTAATTTTGACAACCACCCATATCCCAAACCCTTAAACCCTTTCAAAGCCCAGGGAGGCGGCTACCAGGAGGCCACTCTCAGCGTTCAGGCCGGCGGTTTCGGGTTTAGGGTTCGTTTAGGGGTTTAAGGGTTTAGGGTGGTTTAGGGGTTTAGGGTTTAGGGTGAGGATGGGTGGGCTTGACGGGTTCCTTTTAACCTGTCTGCAAAGGATCCGACAAGGGATCTACATCTCTACGGCTTGCCGGATGCTTAGTTTTCTTTTCAGCTGTTTGTTTTAATGATTTCCTAAAGTTGTACTGGGCTTTAGGGTTTAGGGTTGTGCCGGGTTATCAGGTTTATAGCTATAAGCGTTCATTAGAGCTTAGGGTTGTCGGGCTCGAATGTACAACAACAATTGATATTGTCGCCGAAAGATCCCGAAATTGGTGCTGCCTAGAAACCACAAGGATACTGTTGATGGACAAAATCCTGCATTACCCATTATAAGGAATATACCATAATTCCCATAGTTTAGGGTCCTTAGGGTCATGCAGGATTTTGTCCATCAACCGTATGAGCAGTCATCAAGTAATCACCATAAAAAATATGACGGTTTGAGGTTTTCAGATCTACTTTCGGAGCTGAAGCAAAACTTGGTCGTCCAGTAGCTAGTACCCCGTCCAAGATAGTCCCCCCAAGCCCTAAACCACTGAACTGTAATTAAACCCTAAGCCCTGAACCCTTAAACCCTAAACCCTACAGCTGCAGCGGAGCCGGAAATGGGGTAATCTAAGGCAAGCAATGTCAACGCGACTTTGACCCTTAACCCAAGACCGCTATGGCCTGTACCCCAAACCCAAAGAGGCTTAACGACCTCTAGGTTGGCTTACATAGCCGAAGGCTCCATGTAACCATATAGTATACTTAGGCCTTAAAGCACCTATATAGGGACCTCTTTAAGGCTTAATTATCTACTATAAAGGTATATACATGGAGCCTTTGGGATATGCAAGCGCTTATTGAACCCGCCGATCTTTTGAGTTTCTTGGGGTTCGGGGGCTTGGGGCTGAGGGTGAACTAGCTGGTTTAGGGCTTTAAGGGTCTAAGCGGGGTTTAGGGTTTAGGGGTTTTTCGAGGGCTCTCATCAGGTAGCACATCCTGGGTGTTTTAGCGTGGATTCTCCAGGATTTGGGAAGCAAGAATACGCCAGCAACTCGGCCAAGCCAAGTCCTCAGCAATACCACCGGCCCCGAAACTTTAAATTTATACGCCAACAGCCTTACATCTAAGAGCCAAGCCCGCAAGTCATAAACACCAGACAGCCGCGGAAGCTTTGAATTTAGAGAACCCAAGCCCTATATCCTAAAACTCCTTAAAACTCCTTGTAGCAACCCCAACCTGTGACCCCAAACCCTACAAAATAGTAGGTTATGACCCCTTAATTAGAGGGTCGAACCCTTAAAAACGGTAGGTTTTCGGATCCCAAGGCAAACCCTAAACCCTAAAACTCCAAAACCCGATAGATCCCTTATAGGAGCCCTTAAAGGGAACCCTCAACAACGGTAGCTTTTTGGGATCCCTAGGAAGACATGAAAGCCAGGGCGAGGGCGTGTGGACCAAGCTCAAGTTCGAAAGCGGCCCTCTCCTTGCAAATGGTCTTGGATTTAGGGTTTAGGGTTTAGGGGAAAGGGGTCCTTCGGCTTTCGGGTTTAGGGTTTAGGGGTCCTTCGGCGTTCTCGGCCTACCTGTGGCCTAAAAAACCCTGCCTTTGAAAAGCTATAACATGGTAGAAGTCATAATAAGGAACCCTGTACAGGCAGGTTTTTTTCGGCTGCAGGCGGGGCTTAGGGTTTGGGGTTTCGGGTTTAGGGCTTCGGCTTGGGGTTTTAGGGTTTAGGGTTTAGGGTTCAGGGTTTAGGGTTTAGGGGTTTCGGGTTTAGGGCACAGGGGTTCGGGCTTAGGCTTGTTTTTGGGGATCCAAAAACCGATTGTTTTAGGGGAGCTATACCCTAACACAAAGCGGATCATAACCGACTATTTCGTAGGCTTGGGTGCTACAGGCAAGGCTCCAAGTATACAGACGGATACTCGTAGGACTTATGGGCTTAATTAATTATGTTGTTTGTTTGTTTGTGTATTATAATGTTCAAAGATGTGACATGATCGTTTGTCCATGACCTGCTTGTACAACTTTTAGAGGATAGTGCAGATCTTAGACATTCAGCACCTGGAAAGTCTAAGGCGAGGAAGCAATGGGATGCGATATCTTTGAATGGATAGTGGTAAGGATTTGCAACGGACATCCAGCAAACTAGTGGCGCTCATACTTGGTGAGTTTCATGTCTGGTGCACACATGTCGATTTGTGTTGAAGTTAGGCTGCTCAGTGGCAGGACAACCACTGTGACAGCCGGCTTGCATGAAGATATGGCTGCCTTGAAACTTCGGGCTCAAACAGCTCTTGGAGTGGGACACGGCCGGCTGGTGGACACATCTGGAGGCATCCTGGATACTTATGCAACGATCAAGGATTACCACTTGCAGAACGGCGATTCGCTGACCCTGCACACCAGCCGTGTTCAGGTGTGTGGCACGAGCCAGGCTTTTGAACAATTCAGGGCGATGGATCTGTCGTGACCTGGGGTAAGGCTGAGTACGGTGGTGACAGCAGTGGCGTGCAGGGTCAGCTGAAGAATGTGCAGCAGATCAAAGCTTCCCGCTACGCCTTTGCTGCCATTCTTGCTGATAGATCCGTCGTGACCTGGGGTGTTGCTGGCTTTGGTGGTAACAGCAGTTCTGTGCAGGAGCAGCTGAAAAACGTACAGCAGATCCAAGCTTCTGACCAAGCTTTTGCTGCCATTCTTGCTGATAGATCCGTTGTGACTTGGGGTGATGCTGGCTATGGCGGTGACAGCAGTGTTGTGCAGGATCAGCTCAAAAACGTGCAGCAGCTTCAAGCCTCCGGTGGTGCTTTTGCTGCCATTCTTGGTGATGGATCTGTCGTGACCTGGGGTGTGGCGGGCCTGGGTGGTGACAGCAGTGCCGTACGGGCTGAGCTGCGGAATGTTCAACAAATCCAAGCCTTCGGCGGTGATTTTGCTGCTATCCTCGGCGATGGATCTGTGGTGAGCTGGCGTTCTGCTGTTTCTTCTGTTGGTGACAGTCGTGCTGTGCTGGGTCAGCTGAAGAATGTTCAGCAAATCCAAGCTTCTGGCGGTGCTTTCGCTGCCATCCTTGGCGATGGATCTGTCGTGACATGGGGTTATGGCGACTGCGGAGGTGACAGCAGAGTTGTGCAGGATCAGCTGAAGAATGTGCAGCAGATCCAGGCCACTGATGGCGCTTTTGCTGCCATTCTTGGTGACGGATCCGTTGTGACCTGGGGTCATTCTGACTGTGGAGGAGACAGCAGTGGCGTGCAGGGTCAGCTGAAGAATGTGCAGCAGATCCAAGCCTGTCCGTACGCTTTTGCTGCCCTTCTAGGCGACAGATCCGTGGTAACCTGGGGTGTTGCTGGCTTTGGTGGTAACAGCAGCTCCGTGCAGCAGCAGCTGAAAAACGTGCAGCAGATCCAAGCCTCTGAAGAGGCGTTCGCTGCCATTTTGGGAGATGGTTCCGTCGTGTCATGGCGAAATGCTGCTCTTGGCGGCGACAGTAGTGCTGTGCGGCATCAGCTGAAGAATGTGCAGCACATCCAAGCCTCCGACGGTGCTTTTGCTGCAGTTCTCGTCGACGGATCCATCGTTACCTGGGGTCATGTTGATTTTGGTGGCGACAGCAGTGCTGTGCAGGAGTGCAGGAGCAGCTGAAGAATGCGTAGCAGATTATGGCGTAGCAGATTGTGGAGTCTACTGGAGGGAGCCCTTGCGTTTAGCCCCTTATCCCAAAACCCCCCCAAAGCCCACAAACAAGTTGACACAAAACCTGACCAGCTCCCCAACACCGACATTTGAACCACAACACCAACACGCCAAACCAGAACCCAGAGACCCAGAGATCCCAATACCCCTTAATTAAGGAATATACCTTAAATCATAATATTGAGGCCTCTATATGTTAAGGTATGTTCCTTCATTAAGGGGCATTGGGTTCTCTGGGGACCCGAACTGCGGATCCGCCAAACCCCCCAAAACCGTACATAAACCGTGAGGTTTATGCTATCACTTCGGTGTAGGATTTGGGAGGTGGTTTAGGGTTTAGGGTTTAGGATTTGGGAGGTCTTGATGTTTGACACTTCTTACATCTGTAAGCCGTAAGTTGTTGCAGGGTCAGCCTTCAAAACAACCTGGCATTGATGAGACTCAGCGTTTAGTGCTTTAGCAGATCCCTACAAAAAGCGCTGAAGACAGGATTACGGGACTACCTCACTCAAGTATTGCGGGTCCTATTCAAAGAGCTGTGGCCCGAAACACCACCACTATGTCATGACTTAGTAGCTGAGTGGATACACTTTACACTTTTTGGGTTGATACTACCCACTATAAATTTGAAGTTTTTGGGGTTTATGAACCCAGCAACTGAGAAGGGGTCTAGCCTTTGATACTGAGGTACTGGTAATTGAAGCGAATACCTTATTGAACCAAGCGAATACCTTAACCTACCAAACCTACTTTTTGTAGACTTTGTTATAAACCCTAACACGGAGTTTATAAGGACTATACAGAAAACAGGTTCTGGTGGGTTACGGTATGACCTAATTACGGTTTTTTGGAAGATCGGGGAACCGTACGTTAAAACCCAAATGCCCGGGAGGCCTTCCCTGAATCATACCAGGGACCTTCCTAGGTTTGAGATTCAGGGTTTAGGGTTTAGAGTTTAGGGCTTTAGCGTTTAGGCAGTTGGGCTTAGGCTAGGGCTTAAGGACATTTAGGGAATATCTGTTTGTGGATGTTTGTAGCGAAAGGGAGATTCCCAAATTAGTTCCATTGTATTTAGGGTCTCTAGCAGGTTTCGTTTGTTGTCCTGAAACTCCTGGAACGCTCACAGTTCATGGATCGTGCGGGGAGCCTGTTACCATATTTCAAGTGCATGGGTTCTTGCTAGTCTGCCCTTGTACATCACTTTCTAGGTGGCAGTTACTGTGAAGCCTAAACTGGCCTATACCCCAATAAGTGTCTTTTTCAGATTTCAATTTTCATCCTAAACCCTGAACCCTAATGTAGGAACCTGACTGAGAAACCCTGGGCCCATAACCCCAAAATAGTAAGATTCATAGTTTAAGGAACCCTAATCAAGCTCCAAGGTTTCTCAATCAGGTTCCTACATTAAACCTTAAACTCTAAACCATTCTGAGTTGTCCCTACTCCCTCAACCAAAACCCTAAACCCTAAACCCTAAACCCTAAACCCAACCTGGTAGTCTGGAGGCAACGGCTAAAAGACACGAGGGTTCCAAAAGCAAAAGCCCTAAACCAAGATCATCCTTCAGGTTCCTACATTATTATAGTACCCTTACCTTAACCTACCAAACCCTACTTTTTTGCAGGTTCTTATTATAAACCCTAATATGGAATTTATAGGGACCCTACTTTTTTGTAGGTTTTGGTAGGTTAAGGTACAGATCCCTTCTAGAAACCCTTATAGACCCTTTAAAGGAACCCTACTAAACCCTAAAACACGTAAACCCTTATAGTACCCCCCCCGCCCCAAGACCCTTATAGTGCACTTACAGTACCCCTTAAAGGAACCCTTATAGAACCCTCACAGTCATTAAACCTTAAACTCTGAACCCTAAACCGGATCATCCTTATAAGGTCCCCTGCTAGTTGGCTGGGAAAAGGGACGTCTAAAAAAAAACCGGATCATCCTCAGCCCCTGAACCCTGCTGACGACTCAGGCGTTCATCGCGTCCAGCGGGTGCCGTCAACCGAAAGAGCCGGCCGTGTCGGAAGCTCGGTGGTTAACCCTAGGAATCTAAGCCCTAAACCTAGGGTTTAGGGACTTTGGGACTTTGGGTCTTTACCTCGGGGGTACTACCCTAGGAATCTATGGACTCATATATTAAGGCTTTTGGGCCCAAAGACCATACTATACATGTCCTTTGGGCTACTTTGATGCCCAGGGTAAGGGCTTCATATTAGGGTTTAGGGTTCAGGGACGCCAAAAGTCAGTATAAGTGGAGTTGTATGGGATGTCCCTATCCTAACTTTTGTTGCTTATGTGCTTTCTCTGGGCTCTGTCATAGGTTCCTTGAACACACGGTTTTGCTCGGCCTTCCAGTTTGTTTCAAGACACCCTAAACCCTAAACCCTAAACCCTAAGCCCTAAACCCTAAACCCTGAACCGAGGGTTTAAGGACTTTGGGACTTTGGGTCTTTACTTCGGGGGTGCTACCCTAGGAATCTAAGGACTCATATATTAAGGCTTTTGTGCCCAAAGACCATACTGCGTAAGGCTTTTGGGCTATTCCGATGCCCAGGGCTAGCGTTTCAAACAGGTTTCGTTTCTTCATAGATTTGGTTGGCGAAGCTTGGTACACATTCAGAGCGGTTGATTTCGTTCCGAGCCCCAAAACTTTGTAAGACCTCTTCCTAAATCCTGGACCCTAAACCCTACTCCCAAACCGTGAAGCTTTGCATAAGACCTCTTGTAGGGTTTAACGTTGCTTTTGCCAAGGCTCCTAGTCTGTGTAAACCCTAAAAATCCTAAAAGCCCTTTAGGGTTTAGGGATGTTCAGGGTTTATAGGTATTTAGGGCTTTTAGGGTTTAGGGGAGTTTAGGGTCCATGTAAGCCCTAAAAATCCTCAAAGCCCCTACAAGGGTTTAGGGTTTCTAGGGTTTAGGGTTTAGGGTTCATGGAAGCCCTAAAAATCCTCAAAGCCCCGAAGCTTCAGCCGGTGAGGTCCACACATCGACAGCCACGGTGGCCATCATGCCCGAGGCTGCAGCTACGGGTCGGTTTAGAGTTTAGGGTTTAGGGTTTAGGGGTCCTGTAACTGTTACTAGGGTTCATAAAGGGGCTCTATAAGGGAGTTCATATAATAACCGGGGTTCTTTAAGGGATCTATAGGGGATTTAGGGTTTAGGGTCGACTGTAAGCTTCATGGGACATACTAACTAAGCCCGAGCAAGTACTTCATAACTCTGGGTCCCCTTAATTTAAAGGGTTCTATACTTAGAGGTTCATGGGACTTAGTAGCTATGGTCATAAAAAGGGTAGCTATGCTTATAACTGGTTATAACCCAAATAAGGTACTTATAACTGTACTTACTAAGTCCCATCATGAACCTCCAAGTAGGGGATCTATAGAGGCTTAGGATCATATACTAAAAGGGGCTCCATAGGGGCACTTCAAGGGCCATTGGACTTAGTAACTAAGGTCGGAAGGGCTTCTTTTCAAGGGTGCTGTAGGGTTCTATAATAGGGCTTTTTGTAAGGGTTCCTTTCAGGGTTCAGGGTTTGGGGGGCTACTTAAGGGTTCATGGGGCTTAGTGACTGAAAGGGCTGCCTAAAGGGATTTATAGGGTTTTGTAGGGTTTCGATAAGGGTGGTTGCCAAAATTATGGTCCCTTTTGGGGTCCTTATTATATTACGGCACCTAATATCTAAGGCACCAAAATGGGACCCTAATTTTGACAACTGCCCATATAACTGTACTAAGAGGGCTCCATAAGGGCACTCGGGGGATCATGGGACTTAATAGCTAGGGTGTGGGGGTTCCTTTTAGGGCTGCTATTTCTGGTTGTATAGTGGGATTCTGTTTAAGGGTTTAACATAGGGTTAAGGGCTCACTTCAAGGTTCAAGGGACTTTGTAGCTAGGGTTTTGTATATAATTTATCTGTGTTCAGAATGAGTGATAACTCCAATAAGGGTACTTATATCTGTACATACCAAGCCCCATGAACCTCCAACTATGCATGATGGTTAAGGGTTTTAGAGTTTTACAGCTTAGAGTTGAACTATGGTAGGGGTAGGATAAGCCTTTGAGGTGTCTAGGGTTTCGGCTTTAACAGAGGCCTCTACCACACTCCTGAGAGAAGTAGCCGACAAACGCAACTTGTCTTTTGGGTATCTGCATCTGCGCATCCTCCCGTCTCACTTGAACTTGAGCATTGGTGTTCTATCCTGATTCTTGACACACGTACGTTCACAAGCCAGTAAACCCGAAATCCGAAGCCAGGCGGAATATGAGTCGTCCTGGCTGCTATGACTTGGGGTCCCACAAGGTGACTGGCCTTCATACGGATGCTGCCCGCCGCACATGAAGAGGCATCGACGCAAGCCAGCGGCTGATACGTCAGGGTGTGGGCATGGCACTTTGCTGGTCGGTTGATCGTTCAGAGCAAAGCCCACTCATTTCAGGAGTCTTCTTCGATGCATGGTCGGGACAGTGTTGTGACCAGTACGGGAAGCCTTAAACCCCTAAACCCTAAACCGTAAGCCCTAAACCCTAAACCCTAAACCCCTAAACCCTAAAAACCCTAAACCCTAAACCCTAAAAACCCTAAAAACCCTAAACACCCTAAACCCTAAACCCCTAAACCGTAAGCCCTAAACCCCTAAACCCTAAACCCCTAAACCCTAAACCCTAAACCCCCCTAAACCCTAAACCCGAAACCCCGGACATCTGAGCTTCGGATGTAGCAGCCCGGATGGCCTCATTGCAGACATTGCAGACGAGACCAGGCCCGAACCTTCAACCATACACACCTAATATAGGGGCTTTAATAATTACCTATAGGGTTCTTTTAAAGGGTTCCTTAAGATCTATGGTAGGGTTCTATAAGTATAGGGGCCTTAATAATTACCAATACTATTTTGGGGGATCCTCATTATAATTATAGTAGAACGGGCCCCAAAACCTCATTCTAATTATGAAGGCCCCTATATTAGAGCCTGGAGGGCTCGGCACAATAGACACCGCATTTCGGAGCCTAAATAATTACCCCAGTTTAGGGTTTAGGGTTTAGGGTATTGAAATATTCTTTAGCATTCCTAGTTATGCCTCCCATGATATACCCCAAGCCCTATTCTAGCTACGATGGTGCCACAAAGAAGCTGAAACGATGACCTCCAGTCTTCCCTATGTTTCCGAAGTAGAATCTTCCCAGGCTGCTGCATCATTGAACCATGATAGCCCCGAAACCCCTAAAAAGGACATAAGCATGAGCATGTTATGAGGACATCCCTACCTTATTGGGCTTCATAATACTTGGGTTTATATGGGATATCCTAAACCCTAAACCCCAAGTAAACCCCTAAACCCTAAACTGTATCTTTGCTGAGGTGCCTTTTTGGGGCCCTAGGAACCGGACACCCCCTTTGACCGCGCCGGGCCAGGTCGAAGAAACAAACTCTGTGGATGAGCCAGCACCTCAGACTCCGGGTTAACGGGCTAGGACTTTTTTCTTTTTGGGTTCCCTTATTAAAACCGAACAGTAGGAAAAAGGGTACCCTTATTATTAAGGGGCTACTGGGGAACCTAGCGGGGTTTCGGTTGAGGGTTTTAGAGTGTTTCACGGTTTTAAATTTCGGGGTTTAGGGTTTAGGGCTGGTGTTTCAGCGAGAGTAGAGGAGGCAATCTGGGGACTAGGACTACACAGGGACTCCAAAAACCCTGAATGTATCTTGAATCATATTGGGGACCCTGCTATAACTTAAGGTATCTTCTTCAATTAAGGGATATTGGAGTCTTTGGTGATGCAGAGACTATTATAGGGATCCAGTCTCCCGCTCCCCAGTAAACACCTGGAAGAGTAGGCTATTGCGGGTTTAGGGTTTAGGGTTGGCCCTGGGTGTATCTGTATCCCCAAACCCTACAAAATTAATAGGCTATGACCCCTCAATTAGAGGGTCTAACCCCGAAAACAGTAGGCTTCTAGATCTCCAGGTAGGGTTTAGGGCTCAGCGTCTAGGAGCATAGACTACGCATGCAGATCCCGAGGTTAAGGGCTTCTGGGTTTAGGGTCATGGGGCCTAAACCCCTAAACCCTAAACCCTTAAACCCTAAGCCCCTAAACCCTAAACTTAGGGTTTAGGATTCTAGCAACGGTTAAAGGGTTTGGGGTTTTGGCTCGAGGAGTTTAGGCTTGGTCTAGTCCGGAAGTCGAGCCCCCCCCCCCCCCCCGCTGCCCCCCCACACGGGGCCACCATACCCCCGGGCCATAATCTAACAACATATAGTCCAATAAGACAACTCTAAACGCCCCATATCACACATCCGCACCCCCGCACTTCACACCTCTATGTTTCTNGAGGTGCACGGGAGGGGGGTTGTGGTTTTTGGCAGGGGGGTTAGGTGGTAGCTTTCCGGCGAACGCGCCCCCCCCCCCCCCCCCGGTGCATCCCACGGCGGCGTAACATCCTCTGCGTGCAGGAGTTCAGAAATATATCTGCAAATTCGATGCCCTGATGAACCCTACACCACTGCACTGCACGCTCGCACGCTTCTCTTCGGGGGTTTGCAGGCAAGTTGGGGCATTTGGCTCGAGATCGATGTGAACATTAACTTTGGGGTTTACATGTACCGCGTCAGTTGCTTTGTTCCCTCGGTGTTTACGGCCCATGCAGCTGCATGTCGACCCAAAGATTGAGTCTCTTCAAACGACCTAAAACAGGGTTGGGGTTTAAGGTTTAGGGGCATGGCTTAGCGATTTTAGGGGTTTAGGGTGCAGGGTTAAAAGCCCAAGAGCCCGTAGCCTAATATAGGGGCCTTGATAATGGAATAGGGTTTTGGGGCCCATGATACTATAGTTGTAATGAGGAACCCCCAAAATAGTATTGGTAATTATTAAGGTTATTAAAGTCCCTATTACAGGAACCCTGATAGACCCTTATAAGAGCCCTTTTAAGGAACCCCTAAAATAGTATTGGTAATTATTTAGGCCCCTATATTAAACTCAGGGAGAAGGTCCTCAAGGAGATCAAGTTTCAATATTGTCGCTCGGGCGGCAAGGGTGGTCAGAACGTGAACAAGGCGCGCCGGGGTGTGAGTAGATAGGTAGAGGGAGACAGAGGTTAGAGTAAGAGAGGGTTACTATATACATATGTATATAGATAAATAAACTTAGATAGAAAGATACATATATATATATATGTTATATGTTTGTTATATATATATATATTAATATATTATATTAGAAATAATATATGGATGCCGTTCTAAACCCCCGCCTCTTGTAGGAAGAGTAGGGCCGGCATTAGGGCTTTGCATGGTGGTGAACAACAGTTAAAAAACCAGAGCGCGCGCAAGCTCGCGCAAGGGCGGGCGCAAGATACATAACATACTAACTAAGTCGAAATGCATGTTAATTTCTGGTTTGTGAAGGGGTTATGTTGATATGAGTGAAAACCCCTGGGCGCGCAAGACGGCGCAAGGGCGGGCACAAGCTCTGTGCTAATGCCTGGGCATGGCTCCCTTAATTTAGAACAACATCCATATATACATATATATACACTATATCGACTCAAGGATAGGATAGGTCCTGTAGGTAGATAGGTAAATGTGTGGGTAGAGAACAAGGTAGATGGAAAGATAGGTCGATACGTCGTTAGGTCGGTAGGCCGATAGGTCGGCAGGTCGGTAGATCGATAGATAGATAGATCAAGATGTGTATATATATATATGGGAGTTTCCGAAAATTAGGGGTACCCTTTTGCGGGGGTCCTTATTATAAGGATCCTACTGTTTAAAGTACTAGATTAGGGTACCCTAATTTTTGGAAACTCCCCCATATATATATATATACATATGTATATGTACATACACATGTTTGTATGTACATCTATATGGCTACATGTACATGTACATGGACATGTATGTGTGTGTATGCACATTGCAGAAAGGTCTGTTAAAGTAGGCTTTGCGAGTCTACGCTCTTTGCAGCCTAGACTGGGGCCCGACGCAGCACAGAAGCAAGGGCAGCCCCTCATCAATCGCGGCTTCGTAAACATCCCTTTCGGAAGGCCATGGCAACCCAAGTGTTCGGGGTATCACCGTTCTGCTTTCTAACTTACAGCTTAAGGCTTCGGGTTTTCAGTTGGGGCTCTGTGGGGCAAAGGGTGGTGCTGCTCCGTCTCGTGCCGGTGCCCGCGTTGCTACGGTTTCGGCCGGTTCTTGCAGAGCTGGTGTTATGAACTACCCTAGAGCTTGGACCCAAGCCTAAACCCTGGACCCGGACCCTAAATCCCTGACCCGAAACCCTGGAACCCTCTGGTCAGGTGGAGACTGCTGTGCATGCCGCTTATCTATGATCAGACAAAAGCCAGTGCCTTTTTGGGGTGGTTTACTGGGTTCTGGAGTACAATACTTGAATGTTTGTTTTTGACTTTTCCTTAAAGGAACCAATATGAATAGAAGTCTATACGTGTTTCCCCCTGGTTACTTCAAAGTCCAGTTTAAGGGTTTGAGGCGTTTAGGGCTCAGAATTGAGGGTGTGGGGGACCCTACACCCGAAGCCCGTGACCCTACAGAACCCCAAGCCCTGAACCTAAACTGGGCCCTATTGCCGCTTGGAAACCCTCAACCCTAAACCCCTTGGCCCAAATTGTGGCAAGGAGTCCGGTTCTGAACTTAGTAGCTGAGTGGATACACTTTACACTTTTTGGGATAACATTACCCACTATAAAACTAAAAGTGTACACTTTTGGGGGGCTTATGAACTCGGTTGCCTGAAAGGGCTCCTTGAATCGGTTCGTTTACGGGTTACTGTAAGGGTTCTTTAGGGTGCCGAGTTTAATTCAGAAAACTTCTATAATTACGAATACTATTCCTTAGTGATAGGGTACCAAAGCCCTGTTCTAGTTAGTGAGGCCTCGATATTACGGTGGCTTCTGGCGAGCTTTAACGTAGCCAGACCCGATACAGTAGCCCGTTGCAGCCCTGCAGCTGCAACCCATAACCTATAGTATATCCCGAGGTCTCGGCTCGTAGATCCGAAAATCTACTGTGCTTCAGGGTTAAGACCTAAAATCAAGGGGCCAGAACCTCCTGTTTTGTAGGGTGGTTCGGGGTTACGGGTAAGTTTAGGGCGTGGAGAAGCATGTGCAGGAAAACCCGGAGACTTCAACACCCCCTCACTGTCATAACATGCCGTACGTTGTTGAGGACGCCTCATGATAATATGAAAGGCATAACGGCTCTGAAAATTCAACGAACATACCTTATAAGCCCTATATGGGGGTTTCCAACAATATGGGACCCTAGTATAGCACCCCAAATAGTAGCATACTTTTTACAAGGACCCCAAAATAAGATACCCCTCATTTTCGGAAACTCACATATAACCCGAACACAGAATTAACTGGGCTTGGAGGCTCTGCAGGAGCTGAGAGTTGCAAGTGCTTTGCGTTCAAAGAGTAGGTTGCTCGCATGAGAGGGTGAAGCGTGTGCAGGTTGCTCATGATGATGATGATGGTCCTGGTGACCATCATAACCATCATCACCATCATCATCATCCAGAAGAAGAAGATAATGATAATAATGATGGTGGTGGTGGTGGTCGGGCTAACATGAGGATGGTGATGACCGGCTGTCAAGTTCCAAAGCAACTGACAGTGTACGAAGCCGGCCTAGACGTGATAACTACCTTGACTTTGGCCATAAACAATCATAAGTCTAGTTGCCTTGTATATGACTTTTCGAACTCTAGCTACTAAGCCCCATAAACCTCCAAGGAAACGCTGAACCCAAGCAACTTCAAAGCCGCAGCCCCTGAGGCCACGCACGAACCCACCGGCATTCATTTCTTCGTCACCCAAGAGAGGCGCGATTGAACCGGGACCTCAAAGCCTTAAACCCTAGGCACTAGCGGTTGACGGTTTAGGGTTGAGGGAAAAACTCTCCCACCAATGTGGGGTCTTGAATCAGCAGCAATACGTTTCTTCAAATCGGGATCAAGTTAGTGACTACTAGTGTTAGCTGTTATTCGATTGGTTTCTTGTCATTCTGGTGGTTTACAAATGTTAACCATGTTAGCATTTGTTGGCTTGTCATGGAGCGTACTCCTCGTCGGGGCCGGCAGCAACAGTAGCAGCAGGTCCCGCAGCGGCAGCAGTCCCAGTAGCAACGGCACAAGCAGCAGCAGTACCAGGAAGGATCAAAACCACTAAAAACGTGTATTGCCTGAAGGTCGAAGGCTGAGGTTAGCTGATCAGGAATTGGGATTTGGGAACTGAGGTTTGCAGGGTCATGCAGGATCTAACCCTAAACCCTAAACTCTGGGATCTCAGGCGCCTCGCTTGAACGTTGGTCCAAAGCACAGGTCTCAGCTGCAGAACAGGCAGATTGCTGTGCCGGGCTCCCAGCCGCAACCTAGAGACTCCAATATCCCTTAAGTAAGGAATATACCTTGAATCATATTAGGGTTCCTACTAAAATTCAAAGTATATTCTTTAATTGCCTTATAGAACCCTTCTAGATCCCTTTAAGGAGTCCGTTAAGGAACCCTTAGGGGTATATTCTTTAATTAAGGATATTGGAGTCTCTGGGAGCATAGAGCGTTCCCATGCTGAGCTTTGCATTTATTTCGGAGCTCGCAATGCGAATCGACCCCTTTAACGGAACCCTTATAGATCCCTTTAAAGGAACCCGCACAGGATCCCTTAAGAACCCCTGGGTGCTGATTGGAGTGTCAGGCACTGCTCAAATCGCAGCAGGCCACTACAGTAGCAACGAAAGGGTACTGCAGCAAAGGATTTCGGGTTGCAGATATGTTGGTGCAAAACATCCCAGCATCTCGTCGCATGGACCTTGAACCTTGCACCACCTGGGAACCCCACAACCCTAAACCCCAAACCCACAATCCTCATATAGGGGCCTACCTAAATAATTACTAATATTATTTTGGGGGTTCCTTATTATAATTGTAGTATAATGGGCTTCAAAACCCCATTCAAATTATTAAGGCCCCTATATTAAACACTGAAACCCCCGACTCCCCAAACCCAAATAGACAGGGTTTGAGAAGTTGCAGACGGTTTGGGGTTCATGGTTCAGGGCCTTTAGGGGCTTATAGGCTTCTAAAGAGGCTCTGTTACAGTGAGAGTTTTAGCGCTCCGTTTATTTTTAGATTCTCGTGCAGATGCTTCTATTTAACTATGTGATTAATGGCCATTCGTTTTCTGCATGTCACATATGCCTCCGTTTGAAAAATTTGCTTGTTATGCATCATGTCTGGATTGTCCCTACAACAACTCGAGCGTGGCAACCCCATCAAGGCACGATTTCTTCAACCCCAGCGTTCGAGAAGCACATCCATGAAACCCTAAACCCTAAACCCCGAAACCGTGGCAGATACATGCGGCGATTCAGGGGCCTAAATAGTTACCTATACTATTGGGGGGGGGTTCCTTACTATAACTATAGTATAACAGGCTCACCTCTTTCTTCGGTTGGCCGGCCACAGTGTCGCGCACGATGTGAGGCATCACTTCTTCAATGGATACATTGCATTTTCTTTTGACCCAGGAGTTGCGCATTTTTTCCGTGGTTGTTGCTTCACCGGAGAGTGAGCAACATTAACAGATTGAGGCGGGGTCCTCACTTTTATCCTTCAGGCAGGTCGATGTGGCGGTTCTTCCTGGAGAAATCCTGAACCTAAACCCTAATAAGCCCTAAACCCTAAACCCTTAACCCTAAACCTGCGGTATTTCGACACCGACATTTGTCGCTACCCAAGCGGAGAGTTGTTGACGGCGTCTGCACTGCAATCTGGCAACTGCCAAGGTCAAAGGCTCCATGTACCTGTACAGTAGATATTTCGGCTTTTAAACGGGTCCCAATATAGGTACTTTGACGCCTAAGGATGTACTATATGGGTACATGGAGCCTTAGGGAAGGTCATGGAGGGTGCTGGAGGAGCCAGTACGCCACTATCTGCTGTTTGAAGAATCTAAGAAGTAGTAAGACCCTACCCCCTATCCCTAAGCGTTCGAAGCCCTACAGAAACTTGAGGCTATAGACAGTGAATCAGGTCACCGAGGCCTTGGCAGTTTTGCAATGGTCGATATATTTAATCCTGAAGACTTAAAATTTAACACTTAGAACCCTGAACCCAAACCCTAAACCCTAAACCCTAAACCCCTAGGCCGCAAGCTCCTGAACTTTAACCCTCAAGCGCAGACCCTGAACCCGTGTCAGCTTGGACCCTTAAAGGGGCCCGAAAGGCTCCATGAAGGGGTTTCGGGGGAGCCGAGGAGCCGGGGTCTAGGGGTTTAGGGTTTAGGGGTTTAGGGTTTAGGGTTTAGGGGTTTGGGGGTTAGGGGTTTAGGGGTTTAGGGGTTTGGGGGTTCAGGGAGTAGGGAAACTGCAAGGCTTCAAGCCTCGCACTCTTCGCCCTAGAAGGTTACAAGAGCCCCGCCCCCGAGGGTTTAGGGAACCCTAATCCCCGAAAAAACCCCTAAGGTTCCTTAAATTTTCAAGGGATCTATAGGTGTTCTAAGAGGGAGTTAAGGAATATGTTCTACTGGGCTCTTGCCAAGGAGTTTGATTTAAGTTACCATAACAAGGAAACCATATTATTTACTATAGATCCCTAAGGGATATTGGAGTCTCTGGGTAACCCCCTCAACCTAATCAGAAATCCCCACAGCGTCTTTTTGAGGATCCTTTAAGGGGCCCTTTTTGTGCCGAATGCTCAAGCCCCAGAACCCCTAAACCCCCAGAGTACCCTGTGTGGACCCTAACTACAGGAACCGCAAACCCAATGCAAACCCTGTAAAGACCCTCATAGAGCTGTCAGCCCTAAATCTTCAAAAGGGAACCCAAATCCCGAAACCCTAAAACCCTAATCCCAAACCCCTGAAGGAGCCCCATTGGCACCCTCAAAGGAACCTTAAATCCCAAAAGCAAGCCCTTGCAGAACCCTTACAGAAAGCTCCAAATGCCCTAAGCCCTGAAAAGAACCCTAGCTAAAGCCCTTTTCGGATCTTCCAGGGACCTTGACAGAACCCTAACACCCTAACATCCTAAACCCTAAACCCTGAACCCTAAACACTAAACACTGAACCCTGAACACTAAACCTAGGTTCCTGAGTAGTACCCTTTTGCCCATTTTATTTTAGGGTCTCCTTGTTAAACAGAATAAAACAGAATAGTATGAAAAAGGGTACCCTTATTATAAAAGGGCTACTCAGGAACCTAGAAACCCAGAACTAAACCCTGAACCCCTATATAAACCCTGAAAAGAACCCCCAAACGCCCAAGGAAGCTCATCGTCTCCAAACTCCAAAGCATCGAAGCCGAGGCTTTTTTGGTGCTTGGGGTTTAGGGTTCCCTTTGAAAGGATCTAGAAGGGTTCCCGTTAACTGATCTACAGGGTTCTAGGGTTTGGGGGTTTATAAGGGGTTTAGGATTTAGGGTTTAGGGTTTTGGGGTTTAGGGTCTGGGATTTGGGGTTTAGGGTTAGTTTTTTACAGAGGGTTTAGGATTTAGGGTTGAGGGTTAGTTTTTTATGGAGTGTTCATCGGAGCGGCAACAATCAGCACGCTCCCTGCAAGGAAGCTTTTTCTGTCCGCACAAAGCTGTTTACTTCCGCCAGTGTGCTGAGCTACGGTTGGTGATGAAAAACCTGCATCACCCACACTAAGGAATGTACCATTTCTTCCATAGTTTAGGGTCCTTACTTAAGGTAATGCAGATTTATATCATCAACCGTAGTGTCTAGAGCCCTGATCGATAGACGCCCTGTCTTCAATTAAGCAAGCGTTTGAACCATTAAGATCCCTATCAGCTATAACTACAACTACACAGTTCTGACGGATCTACATCAAGCCCTAAACCCTAAACTAACCGATGACGATCTGAGTCCTGAGTCGCTGTTTCGAGTAAAGCCTTCAATCTCAAAGCTCAAGTTCTCCGCCCCGATCCTCAAACCCTAGACGAGTACTCCTAAAGTCTAAACCCCGTGTGCCCAGATCTTAATACTTAAGGCCCCTAAACCGTACACCCCGCAAGCGTCAACCTATAATCAGCTTCCGTCATGCGTTCCCTAAATTCGGGTCCCTTTTTGGGTCCCCTATATAATACGGCACTCTTAAAATAAGGACCCAGAAAAGCGACCCTAATTTTAGAGAACTACCCAGATAGCATTGCAGATTGCAGGCAGCACAACAGGAGGAAGCAGCGCTGCGTTCGTCGCAGATTGGCGGGGTGCCTAATTTTGCAGGGGCCGCAAGAAATTGCAGTCCATGTGATAAGGATCCCTGCACTAACCCTAAACCCTAAACCCTAAACCCTAAACCCTAAACCCCTAAACCCTAAACCCCTAAACCCTAAACCCCTAAACCCTAAACCCTAAACCGTAGGCCCTTATTATGAGGTAGGATCCACACTGCCCGAAAGCTTACACCGTAAGGTGGGCTTCAACTGCTTAGCTGCTGGCTGCGCCTAAGCCTCTAAGCCCTAAAGCCTAGCTATAAGCCAATCCCCGAAGCCTAAATCCTAGCCCTAAACCCATCTAAACCCTAAACCTTGACCCTATAGTCCCTAGACATCTAAGCCCTAAGCGCCCGAGGCACCGGCAGCCGGAGTGAAAAGAGCCGGAGTTACAACTACAAAGAGCCCGGGGCCCAGCTTGGAGTGTCAAATTGTTCAGTAGAGTTCAGGGTTTCAGTTTGTATACTGAGTAGGGCTGAGTTTGTACGGAAGATGCGGAATCATCAGCAACAATATCTCCTGGTCCCTGCCAAGGCCCCTACATTATCAATCATGTTATCAAGCCTTACACACCTGGTGCTCAGCGACGTCTGGGTGACGGTACAGCTGGGATGATTCTTTGGAAGCTCAAGCAGGGACCGCCCCAAAAGCCTAAAGCTTTAATTCAAGCTCGAAGACGCGTCCAAAACCAACCCACACTGCCCCCCTTGAAGCCCAAACTCGTAAAAGCTATGAATTTATGAACCCTAAACCATGCTCTGCAAACCCCCGAGACCCTGTCATACCGCAACTTCCAAAACCCTAAGGGCCCTATAAACCCTAAAGGCCCTAAACCCTAAATGCTAAGGGTCCTGGAGTCCTAGACCCTAAACCCTAAATCCCTAAACCCTAAATCCCTAAACCCTAAACCTTAAACCCTAGAAGCCCTAGAATGGAAGAGCCCGCGTGAGCCGAGGAATCGCGTGACGGATCACCGTTTGAACCAGAACTTCCCGCTCTCTGCGGGAGCCCCCAGGGAGGCTTAGGGTTTATAGGGGTTAGGGTTTAGGGGTTTAGGGGTTTAGGGTTTTAGGGTTTAGGGTTTATGGGGTTTGGGGTTTATGGGGTCAGGGTTTAGGGTTTATCGGGTTTGGGGTTTATGGGGTTAGGGTTTTAGGGTTTAGGGTTTAGGGGTTTAGGGGTTAGGGGCAGGGGTTAGGGTTCTTCGATTCTCGGGGCCTTCGCAGCAGGTTTCAAAGTTTCGACGGTTGAAATTTCTTGGAGGTGTTGATAGGCATTTTGAGGGCTTACGTGGGTATGTCACATCTTTTGGGTTTGTACTATACGGTATGGGCTGAGGTTTTAAGATTTTTTATGGCTCGGGCACAAGGGTCTTGCTGTCCAGTGCATGTGATGTTTGTGGTTGGTATGTTAGCTAGTGTGAACATGTTCGGTAGTAGTAGTGATCGCGGTATTGATGAGTATTGGCAGTAGTATCAGTGGTACCAGTAGCAGGAGCAGTCTTGAAGTGTCGGATCCTGCCAGAGACTCCAAAACCACTCAATTGAGGAATTTACCTGAATTGTGCCAAGGACCCCGCTATGAAGAGACCTTGGGTCTTCATTAGGGCTCCTTATAAGGATCCGAATGTTTGGGGGGTTATAAGAGGACCAGGGTGGCTTAGCCAGATTCTTACGTTCTTCCTGGGTAGTATTAGGGAGACCGCTTCAAGGGGGCCTTCTGAACCCTACTTCTGCCTCTCTTAAACGGGACCTTATTGGGAGGGTCTATACTATATCCCCAAGGTCCCCCTCATCCTAACTCTTAGTGTAACCCTAAACTCTAAACCCTAAACCCTAACCCTAATCCTAATTCCTATATTAATGATGGGCCTCATCCTAACTCATTCTTCAAACTCACGGGGTGCTGGAGTGTTTGCGATCCTCCGAAGCCTCCGACAGCCCTGGCTTAGGGTTTAGGGCTTAGGGAATAACATCGCAGATTGACCCTGGCTTGGTCGAAGTTTAAGTTTCAGGCTGTACTTAGCGTAGACGAAACGTTTAACACGTATTTATACCATACCCTAAACCCAATGTTTTGCGGACTTTGGGCCGTCTTCTTTCAACTTTCAGGTGGTCCTGGACGGCAATCTGCAAGAGCCGTGTGCCAAGCTAAAAGCCGTCACATCAGTAGACAAAGAACTTCCAAGACAGTTGCGTGAAGTGGACAGCGTGATTGTTTATGTCTTATGTCGGTCTGTCTGTAAGTGGACACGGCGCATCTCTCAGTCTGTCTGCGTGGCCGTCTACATGCTTGTAATTGTGCAAGTATGCATGCATGCATGTACGCACATATGTATGTTTGCATGTACGTGTGCATGTATGCTGGTTTCACTGCCTGTAAACTGACAAGAGATGTAGAGAGGCAACGCACGCAGGAACAGGCGCACACATACAGACAGAGATAGAACATACATGAATATGTGTGTGTGTTGTGTGTATGTACGTACTAAAATACATATATTACATATATATTTATACACACAGATATACACACGTAAATACGCGTGCGCACTCAGATATATAATCATATAGATATACACACGCTCATAAACATATGCTGACATGAAGACAACGAGACACGAGAAGGACAGAGTGAGAGACGGGGAGAAGCCCCAAGAGAGAGAGAGAGAGAGACACAACAAAGAGACCTTGGTTCTTGTTTAAATCACCATCATAAGGAAACCATATTATATACTATAGATCCCTAGTATGAGCGAGAGAGAGAGAGAGAGAGAGGGAGAGAGGGAGAGAGGGAGAGAGGGAGAGAGAGAGAGCTTTAAAGGTATTACTATAAAGGTACTACTATCAGGGTGCCATAAGGGTTTGGGGTTTCCTTAAAAGGCTGTTTCCGTGTTTCCACATGATGCCGAAAGCGTCCATATACACATTTTATCATCTGGCTGCAGGTGTGCACTTCAGGTGCTTGTCTTGTGCATGCTTTGTTGTGTAATAAGATCTTGCTGCTTATGTGTTTGTATAACATGCATGCTGCCTACTCCACGTATTTGTACGACTAAGTGCCGCGTTTCGAAAGAATTGTCAAGCATTATGATGTTTGTGACGTTGGCAAGCCCACAACCCCCAAACCTGAATCGAGAATCCTAAACTACCCTAAAACAACCCTAAACACTTAAAAAGTCTGAAGCCAGAAGCCACGTTAGACAGAAGCTATGAGACACCGCAGAACCTTTCAACTTCTAGGCACGATACAGAAACTGTTTATACACTGTTATAAACACGATGAAGCCTAATAAAGAAACTTCCTTGGTAGTAGAGAAGGTAGCCTTTGACGTTTTCGGGTATTCTAACCGCTGTACAATTCCAAAGATTAGCCTGTAGATCCCCTAGAATACTGGACAGGCCTCTGTAAGCACTATCAAAACTTGTGACCTGACTCTATGAAGCCATCCCTCGATCCTACCTATAGTTTTAGGGTACTACCTACTTTCCTTCAGAACAGATTCTCGACGTAAAACTCGGCACCCGAGAAATAAGAAGGGAGGGCATGATCCTCTAGGTACCACCCTAAACCTCAAGCTACCAGACAGGAGTCTCTGAAGGCAAAACTAGATCATGAGCTTTGGTTTAAGGTTTATGGGTCCAGGGCTAATTTTCTTATTGGCTGTAGACTCAACTTTTCAACTTTTGGGGTTTCTTATAAGGTAGTCGATTCTGAAAGTTTCAATTTTTATTTCCTCGGGTTTGGGGTCAGTGAGTTTTTCACCTATAAATATCAAACCCCAAACTGGATGACCGAAACCCTGAACTCCTACACCCTAAGCTTACCTTTGGTTAGTAGGGAATGGAGTCGGAGGAATGGGGTACAATTATAACTACTATTACTACCATTCTTCCATTCCCTACTAGCCGAAGGTAGGTAAGCCCGTAAACCCCTAACCCCTAAACCCTAAACCCTAAACCCCTAAACCCCTAAACCCTAAACCCTAGTAAACCCCTAACCCTTCAACCCGAAGCCCTCAGCCCTGGTTGCATTTAAGCGAAAGGCCCGTGCGCCTCATGGCCGTCCAAGAAGAGCGAGAGAAGCTGCAAGAGCTCCCCGGCCAATGGACCTATGGTGGCTTACTATAAGGGGTTCTATAGCCAGACCCCTTAAGGGAGGATCCAAAAAGTAGATCCCTTAATGGGGGTTCCTATAAAGTACCCTTAGTAGTATGGGGCCCCAAACTGGGGGATCTACTTTCTAGATCCTCCCGGGGGTCTGGGTAGCCAATGTATGCCAAAGTATATGCCATATGGGTAGATCTCTAAATAAGAGTCCTTTTTCAAGACCCGAGAACCGAAAAGAAGGCGGCACCCTCATAAACTGGACCCTAAAAGGGACCTTAATTTGGAGAACTACCCATCATATGGGCACATGGACCCCCAGGATCTGGTGGTGTTACAGGGGCTTGAGGCTCCGGGGGTCAAAGTTTAATGGGCTTATAGGGCTTAGGGTTAAGGGTCACGGCTACGAATGGGGTTTTCCGGGTTTCACCTAATTTCTGCAGTGCGCTTTGTAAGGTCTTGGTTTAGGTTGCAACTTCAAACCTTAAATCCCTAACGGCTAAGCCTAAACCCCAAAACCTTAAGCCTAAACTCCAATACCCTGCCTATACCGTAGCTTGACCCGCGCCTTGAATAGTTTTCTTAGCGCTTCAAAGGTTCTCAAGGGTTTCTTAGCAGGGCTTCGGGTTTAGTATAGGGTTCCAATCGGGTTCCTTTTAACGGTTCTGGTTTAGACTGGGCTACTTAAAGGTTCATGGGGCGAAGTGTCTAGGGTTATAAATAGGGTAGCCATGCTTAGTTTTACTTAAAAACCCAATTAAGTGCTTACTAATTCCCATGCTCCTCCAAGCAGGTCTGAGTTACGACAGGCTATTGTGCCGTTTGTTGGGGATAGCATTTTGGGAGGGATGGTTTCTGTTTTGTTTTACGAACAGTTTCCTTTAATGTTTCTACTGTTGTTCAAGACATGTTTTCGGATCTCACGAGGTTTGTGTTAAATGGCCGATGCAAGCGAGGGGAATTCACGGGGGATTACGGGTATACTACTTAAAACCCAAGGTTCAATACAGAAGTGTACCGGTGTTCTTGCATCACGACTCTTGCAAGGATATACGGACACGTTTAGGAAAGGGTATGGGTGTGGCAGGCCCGAAATGCTGCCCCTTGTGGTCCATCATAGGGAAGGAGCCCTGAGGCTAAACCCTAAACCCTGGTCAGGGTAGATCTCTGATATGTGTCAGCCCCCCAAAACCTTTTTCGCATCCGTCGAAGCCTCTGTTCTGGTTGGCTACCATGCCGACCTGCAACACGCCTACACAGTTTCCTCTCTCTCTTTCTCCTTTTTTGTCTCTCCCTCTCTCTATATATATTTTTTTAAATTATGTACATACATTACATAATTACGTATTTCATTACTGCATTTACTCAATTTTGGTTCGATTATGTACTAGTGTCTTAGTCTAATTGTTTATCTGTGAATGTATTTGTTCATTCCGTGTTGTAAAACATATGTATGTTGTATGTCTTGAAGCATAGAATGTCATCAACGGATAGGCAGAAAAGTAGATATGCATGTGTATACATACATATATATATACATACATACTTCACATACATATATACAAACACACACATATATATATACGTGAACACGCGCATGTGTGTGTGTGTCAACGTGGCAGTCACCTAGGTTGGAACGAAGCTTCCAGAAGACCGTGTGAGCTTCAGCCACTGCTCCGGGAGGGTACTGCTTAAGGGTTGCTGGGTTCCAACCAGGAGCCCTACACCCCAAACCTGAAGCCCTACACCACAAACCTTGAACACTAAACCCCAAACCTTAGGCCCTACACCACCCAAAACCATAGACTTCTACCTTGAAGTGTAAACATCGTTTGGCTGCAACCTGGAAGTGTCCAAAGGCCTAAACTCGAGACCCTTCCAGAAACTCATGGCAAGCATGAGCAAACCTGAAGACCCACATCTCTGCCTTGGTGATCTTACACAAGGGGAATTTCATTTTGGCCAACCATGCGAACTTAACATTGGTTCTCGAGATACATATCGTGAATATCATGAAATGCATGTGTCGCTGGGAGCAACCTTAAAGCCTAAAACCGTAAACCCTTAAGCCTGAGCCCGAAGAAACCCTATAAAAGCCTTTAGACATGCCTCGAAAGCTATTAAAAAGATATTGTCCCTGAGGAGCCCGTTCACCTCAAACCCCCAACACCTGCGCCGCTGGGAACCCTTTCTCTACATTTCGAAGCCCCTCGCCGCGAAAGCAGTCTGAGGACGGCTCTGGGATGGGGGGATGTTCCGTACCAGGGTTCCCTACTTGGTGATGTGTGAAGGTTTTGTGGTGTGTTATGGGTCTTTGTTTATTGGGTCTTATTCTAGAGTTCCCAAAAGCTTCAATACCCCTGAGTTAAGAGTGCTCAATATTATGACTCACGGTACACCCTTTAGTTAATTAAGGTGTTTTGGAGTTCCGAGGTCTCATACGTCGACTTCTATGGTATCTGATATAGTTTTGCAGGTGCTTATAAGGTTCGATGGTGGTCAAGCCTTCTCACTGTGGTCAAGCCTTCTCACTAACCCCGTGTCAGATCGACAGTCTACTTCGGGTTTGGGGTTGGTCTTTGTTCGCATTCCTCGCTTTCTGCTTTCCATTTTCCTTGCAGTACTGGCTCTAAGACGAGAAGAGACGATCCCTGAACCCGGAGGCTTCCTTTAAGGTGTCCTTTAAAAGGGTCCTATAGGGTTTAGGGTATAAGGGTCCATGGTCCCTTTATAGTAGATACTTAAGCCTTAAAGGCGTCCCTGTATAGCTACTTTAAGGCACAAGTATATACTATAAGGGTACATGGAGCCTCAGAGTCAGGGGCTGAAGAGGTAACCTTTAACCTTTTGGGGCTTTTACAATCCCACTATAGTTGAAAAGGATAACCTTTTTTGGTTTAGTGTACTCATCTCCAAATCTGAAATCAAAACCTAAACCGTAGAGAGAGGTGGTTCAGGGTCTGAGATTATAATTTAATGGGTTCTCATTAAGGTGCTTCTTTCAAGTCACCATTACAGAGTATCTTCATGATTTACCATAGATCCCTATTCTGGGGTAGCTTAATCCCCATTCTGGGGTAGCTTAAACTCTTAGACCCTAAACCCCAAACCTTATTATGGTAAATTGAATTCCTAGACCTTAAACCCTAAAGGGTAATTTGAATGGAACTCCTTAACCAGAACCCAGATTTTGCGTTTTCAGGTTTAGGAACTGCAGGTTCGGGACTTCGGGTGAGTAGGGCTTTAGGGTTTTAGGTGGGATTTCGGGTGTAGGGTTCAGGGGTCTAGGCTTTAGGGTTTGTAGTTTTTAGGGTGTAGGCGGTTTAGGGTTTTGGGTTTAGGGGTTTGGGGTTTAGGGTTAGGGTTTTGTCTCATTAGGATCCCTTGATAGGAGAGGCTTCAAGGTTGACTCAAGCTCAGGTACAGACACGTTATGTTAGAAGTCGTACCGGTAGCAGACGTGGCTGGAGGAAATCTAGACATGGCAGTTGTATCAAAGAGATCATCGTTCCACGACGGTGTTTACACTAGTTTCTACTTGGTGATTTGATTCCTACGGGCGCTTCCCTAAACCCTAAACCCCAAACCTGAAGCCCTGCCTTATGATTGCTTTTCGTAGCTTCTGTATTCTACACCTGTGACCCCAAACCCTACAATAGTAGGTTTTGACCCCTGAATTAGAGGGTCGAACCCTTAAAACGGTAGGTTTTTGGATCCACAGGCAGTGTCTACCAGGCTTTGAGCTTTGTGTTGTCGGGTGCGGGATCGAGGATTTAGGGTTTAGGGTCTGGGGGCTTAAGGTACCCTGTTCTGCTCCGGAAGATAGTAGACTCCTGCTTGGCATCGGCACTTCGGAAGGAACCTTGATTCACAACATCTCCCAACTTTTCAGCTGGTGCAGATTTTCGACCCGACTGCGCAGCTCAACTGCCAGGAAAGATGCGTGCGAATGCCCTGAAGGGTAGAAGTATCCAGTTGGTGTCACTGAGTCAATGTATTCCTTGCCTTGATAACAGCAACAGCAAGCCCATTGCTGGAAGCTAGAAATGACCCCAGCAACCGAGGTTGCAGTAGAAGTAGCAGTAGTAGTAGTCGTCGTCGTAGTCGTAGGCCGAGGCGCAGGGTTGGTCATAGTCGTAATCGCAGTCGTAGTCGTCGTCCTCGTAAACGTGGTCGTAGTCGTAGTCGTCGTCGTCGTAGTAGTAGTAGTAGCAGCAGTAGTAGTAGTAGTAGTAGTAGGAGTTAGCAGCAGCAGTAGCAGTAGCAGCAGCAGTCGCAGTCGCAGTAGGAGTAGTAGTAGTAGTAGTAGTAGTGGTAGTGGTAGTGGTAGTGGTAGTGGTGGTAGTAGTAGTAGTAGTAGTACTAGTACTAGTAGTAGTAGTAGTAGTAGTAGTAGTAGTAGTAGTAGTAGTGGTAGTAGTAGTAGTAGTAGTTCTACTACGGCCAGTGAGAGCAACATAAGGGATCGTAGGAATTAGGGTACGGTTTGGGGGAGATGACAGTGGAGTTATGATACGAAGCACTTGATAACACGATTCTATGCCGAGTTTTGTTTTGTAGTCGTCGGCTTTGCAACAGGCGCAGTGGAGGGTTCGGGTTTTGGCAGTGTCAAGGGGGTTTGAAAATTCGCGAACAGTAGCACATAAACCACTATAGCAGCTCACTTTTGGGGAAACTTCTCAATGCTGTTCAACCATGACCACCAAGAAGTTCTTGTGAGCATATAGCCAACAGGAGTTGTTTTAAGCAATCATGTGTAACTTTTGGAACACACAGCTGCGAAGATGGATCCAGAGGGGTCCTGGAAATAATGGGATGAGGCAAACCTTAAACCCTAAATCTAAACCCTAAACGCCCTAAACATGCAACAAGTTCCGCGTGTTTCTACACCCTCTAGACAAGAACATGTGGCGAACCATTGCAGGCATGTTGGGCATAGTCGCGCGTATCTAAGCCTCTGAGCAAGAAGTCCTCGTCTCAACAACCCCAGATACAGCTTAGCATTCTAGGGGGAGTCAGTTTGGTACTATGCTACGATATGTTCTGAGATACTATTTTAGTTTGCTTAGAAAGCTCTCTCACTCTCTCTCTCTCTATATATATGCATATAAATAAATATATATATATGTATGCACACATACCTTTATATATACATACATACCCTAGACCCTGGACCCTAGAACACTCTTCTGTTTCTGTTTAGAGCTCCCTCGCAGCGTCTGGGGAAGAGCCATGTCCTTCCCAAGAGGGGGCCCTGGCCTCACTGCAGAGTCGGGACCTGAGGTGGGGCTGAGGGGGATCCTATAAGGGTTCCTGCAAAGGGATCTATAAGGGTTCCTTTTACAGGGATTTTTAGGGTTTCGGGCTTAGGGGTTTAGGGGGTTTAGGAGGTTTAGGGGGCTTAGGGGGTTTAGGGGGTTAGGGGGTTCGGGGTTTAGGGTCCAAGCGTTAAGTGATCTAGGCGTTAGTTAGGAGTTTAGGGTTTTTAGGCTTTGGGGTTTGGGTGGGTTTTTGGGGTTTTAGGTTTAGGGTTTAGGGTGTTTGGGGTTTCGAGGGTTTCAGGGCTTCAGGTTTAGGTTTAGGGTGTTTGGGTTTTGCAGGGTTTAGGGTTTGCGGTTTGGGGTTTAGGGTATAGTTTAGGGTTTGGGGTTTAAAACATGGTTGTGTTCTTCTCTGGTCAATGGTGTTTGATAGGATCTTGACAGGTTGTAGCTTCTTCCAGATTTCCCACGTCTCAACTCATAACAGCGGAGATGGCGGAGAGAAACAGGCAAATGACGATGATGACAAGAAGGTTGAGTTACCACAACACGGAAGTGGTGAGCCAGCAGTTCGCCATGGTGAACCAATGTCTGTCTGAGTACGACGACTGGTGGTTCAGTGCAGGTTTTTGCATGACAATATAGGAACCTGATTAAGAAACCTTGGGTCTTTATTAGGGTTCCTTATGTATGAATCCTAATATATTCGGGTTATAGGGCCAGGGTTTCTTAGTCAGGTTCCTACATTACCCAAACCGGGTAAGCCTCCGGACAAGCCCTCCAATCTTCGCATGTTGGGTTGAGGGTTTAGGGAGATTTAATGGTGCTTCAGTCAGTGGGTTATTGGTTTGAAAGGTTCTGCGTGGGTTGTACAAGAGCTTGGATTTTCTTTGAATGGCAACTTGCAAGGGCTAACATGTTCATGGAGATTTCAGATTTTCTCGAGTAGAAAGAGCGTCATGGGGCTGTTGTAACAGAAGGTGTCCAAAGACTTTACCATAAGGGTCCAAGTACCTAATTATCATATACTCTCCAAAATAGTAACCTACGTAACTGCTATCCTAAACCCCGGTACCTAGCAAGTACGGATACTGCTCCTTAGCGTTCCTCATTGTAACTATACAAAACTATACCGGAGAAGCCTTGTCTAATTATTCAGGCCACATACTAAATCCCTTAATCCCCAAAATCACCCTTAAAGGAACCCTGACGAAGGAATCCAGTTCTAAGTAGTCCGGCCCCCTATAATAGGGTTTCTATATGGGTACTATAGGGGTGTACACTGCTATGGTATAAAGATGTACAAAGCCACCAAACAACCAAAACAGGCCACACTAGTGTTAGTACTCGAGCCCCTCTGATAAACTCAAAACCCGGCCATGCCAGCTCACCCAAAAAAACGATTGAAGCCCCAATCCGGTTGGTATTGAAGACCCGGGGAGGCCAATAATTCCAATAAAATGTCCCTGAAACTAAAAGTGTACACTTTTTGGGATAATATCACCCACTATAAAACTAGAAGTCTACACTTTTGGGAAATGTCCCTAAAACTAAAAGTGTAGACTTTTGGGGGCCCTCTGAACTCAGCAACTGCTATTGCAAGTCGTCGGGTTGAGGTTTTTGCGCATCTGAACATGGGTGTTGTCAAGGCTTAAGGCTTGGGGCTTCGGGTGTAGGATTTCAGGTTCCTTTAAAGGGCTCCTTTTCCGGACTCTCTGGGTTTGGGGCTTACGGTTTAGGGTTTGGGTTGAGGGTTTAGGGTTTGGGGTTTAGGGTTCAGGGTTTGGGTAAAAGTTCATGGGCAGTTACAAGCAAGGGTACAAGTACCTTACTAACTGGGCGCGTAAGATATCGCTAGAACTGCGTTACAGTTCTTGGAGCCGTACTTACAAAGCCCAAGAGCCTTTCACCTTTTCAACCGTGGTTCAATTCAACAACCCAATGCTTTTAACAGAAAATGAGAATGCGAGGTCTCCCTAACACATGTATAAGCTATCTTAAACACGCCAGTTTACACCGTAAGCAGGGAATTTAAGAGCCTCCGGCTCAAGCCGCCGACCCCGTAGGAGTCAGAGAAAGGGCGATAGCGGAGGGAGTAAGTCTATGCCAGCTCCGTCGCTTCCGGGACGCCCTCAGGGCTTTTAGGGTTTGTGGGGGGGTTTAGGTTAGGGGTTTAGGGGTTTAGGGGTTTAGGGGTTGAGGGGTCTAGGGGTTTGGGGTTTAGGGGCTTAG
>BGNK01001196.1:4966-25221 GCA_003297005.1 Symbiodinium sp. clade A Y106 | reverse complement strand
TGCCAGCTGTATTGCTCTAGGGATGTGCCAGGGGCCCATGAACTTCAGGTCGCGGGGTATCTTCTGAAGAGTGTGGACGCCATTGATGTGATGGGGCTCCGTATGCGAAAGGGGATGACTGTGTGTGAACTCATCCAGCCGCTTCTGGCCAGGGCGAAGACTAAGTTCTGGAGCATCAAACACCTGCTTCGGTGCAAATCCCCTCTGCCCGGTCGCCTGGCTCTTTTCGAGAGAGTGGTCGCAGGAGCTGGGCTGTGGTGTCTGGCCGCCTTGCCTCCGGACAATGCGGCCATGGGACTCCTCAATGCGACTCAATGCGATGCAGACGATGCTTCTGGGCTGGATGCTCAGGTTTAGCAAGTACCCAGATGAGACGTGGCTTCAGTTTAAGCAGAGGTCCGTGAGGGCTTCCAGGTGTGTGCTTCATCGGTGGGGGTTCTGTCGATGGTCCACGCTTTGGCTTCGGAAATGGTGGGACTACTCGGGTCACAGGGTCCGATTCAACGCCCCTGAGTTCCCTGCTGGACCAATTTCGGACCCTTTCTTGGTGGCGTCGTCAGCAGAACTCTTCGACGGGGGTTAAGCACGGGGGTAGACACTACGCCAAGCTCACGATCATGGAAGAAAGCATGAACAAACCGTGTGGTGGTTATTGGAGGGACGTGGCTCACGACCGTGGAAGGTGGAAAGGGCTGAGGGATATTTGGGTGCAGCAGAATGATTTGCCGTGGACGTCAGGGCGACAACTTGCGCTTCCTGCTTTTGCTTGAGAATTCCTGGGCTGGGGTTTGATGAAGGCTTTGAATCCTGATGTGCCTGCAGCTTGGGCTTGAGCTGAGCACGCGCCTGCTTCCGTAATGGTGCGCCACGACTTCTACATGTTTCGGAAGGGTCGTTCTCCCAAAGGGATGTGGCCCGCTTTCATGTTTGCCGGGCTAATGGGTGCGACCGCGGACTTGTCTGTGGTGGCTGAAGGGAACCCGATGATCTTGCCCGACGGTGACTTTGCTCGAGGGTTGGGGGTTCGTGATGAACTTTCCTTGAGGCGCACTGGAAGGTGGGGGACGGAGTTCTATGCCGACTTTTGCATGCGCGGAGGCTGCAATGGTGTGAGTAACAGTGCTCAACTGATGGCAGCGCTTGGGCTGCCCCGGCGCCTCGGGGGCTTTGTGATGGTGATGAGCTTGGCGGAAGGTGTGCACTCGCAGCCCCACGACCCCTTCAACGGCCGGAGTCCTTTCTGGTACCACCATGCCTGTACCGAGTTGGCCTCCTTGCGGGCGCGAGGACATGACATGGGGGAGGTCATGAACTACTTGCTCCATGTTGTGGGTAGCCGGCCTGACCCTCCCTACTTCCTGTGGTTCCAGAACCTGCTGGGTGACTTTGAGGCGATCCTCCATGAGTATGACAGCCGTGCAGGCCTCCCTCAGGTGGTTGGCGATGATGTTCAAACCTGGTGCAGGTATGTAGACCAACAGGCCCACTGAGTATCGCCCATCCCCGGCAGCAGGCAGAGCTCATGGACCTTGCCAGGTATGTGGACGACTTCGAGATTGACCTTGAGGAAGAGGACCATGAGGGTGATGGGGAGAGGCGACAGAGGGTGGCCTTTAATCAGAGGCGCAAGCTCCCTATGCTGGTGGCACAACTACACGGCCTGGGGGAACGAGCATCTTCGAGTGCTACGCGCCCAACATGGGTGTTGCCGCCGGAGCCGCCGGTGGAACTTGATGAGAGGGCTACGACCTGGGAAGCTTGGTGCTGCGAGGCGGTTCATGATATCCAAGGGTGGGTCAACGCTGGCTGTGATGTGTCCGAGGTGATCCAGGCCATCGCTGACCTGATCCTGGCCAGAGGGATTGAGGCCTACACACGCCACGGCCTCGAGTGTTTGGAGTCGCTACGGGAAGCAGCGCCAAGGGGCCACGGAGCACGCCCGCCTGTCGGTTGTGGCGCCTGGGCTTCCACAATGGAGGCTGAACTGTTCTATGGCTGCTCGGGGCTGGCGGCCTCGCATCCGCCGTGCGAGGGCAATGCAGAGGGTGAGGAGGAAGATGCCGCGATCACGGGTGAGGAGGAGGATGATGTGATGGCCCTCCCCTCGATCAAGGTCGACAAGAAGTGGCTGAAACCGGTGGACAGAAGGCGGCGAGACAGGAGGCGGGGAAGAGGAGAGTTGACGCGAAAGGCGAGGCCTACCCCTAAGGTGGCGAGCAGTGGTCGTGTCACGAATGAGGTCAGGAAGCTGAGACCGACCGCGAAGAAGTGCCCGTTCCTCAGGAAGGAAACGCCACGGCTGGAGGAGAGAAGTGGGCCGGCCCGGGCTCGGGAACCGCCCCCCAGAAGGACATGGAGCATCCGGCTCGGGAAGCAAGGCGCCGGCCAAAGAACTTGCTCCGGACGGGCATGTGGCATCTGGCTCGGTGAAGAAGGCCGCTCCCAGGGTGGCATCTGGAGGTGCCTCGACAGGCCAAGGTGTGGACTCACGGGATCAAGATTCAGGGCCCATGCTTCCGCCCCTCACGCTGAGCGAGGCAGTTGACACGTGGGTGTTGATGCTGGGGCTGGCCAGTGCGGACGACCTCGATGCCAGGCCGGGCACGATCCTGTTGGCGTACACCACCAACTCCATTACTGAGACTCTGTGGTCGTATGGAGCTGCTGACCGAGTGACTCTGGTGTTGGCATTCCAGCAGCTGCTGCAGCGTATGATGGTGGTGGTCGGCAGCACCATTGAGGCTGCCATCCAGACTGAGGAGAACAGCAGAGATGGTATGGTCGAGGTGGAGGTTGACGAGGAAGGCTTGCTTCAGCTGCCCGAGGTTGTGACCAACCAGGAGGCCATGGACGTGGAGCAGGAGACTGTTAACTTCATGATGACCAAGGGCATCCGTTACCAGGACAGCAAATACACCCAGGCTGATTGGTGGGAATGCCTTGGTAATCTTCAGGCGGCTCTTGCGGTCCAGTCGCCTAGTGCCAGGCGCGCGAATGTGCGCTGGCTGATGAGACGGCTGCACCACAGGGACACTGACATTGTTCATGGATACCTGTTGGGGCACGCCAGGAACCGTGCTGGGGACCTGTTGGCTCTCCTGACGGCCACCCTAGCGGAGGTGGAAGATGCGGGGGAAATCCCGCCAGGGAGCACGCGGTGCCTGGAGTGGTGGCAACAAGTGGAAGTGTACCTTCCCATTGGTCCTTTCTCTATGGCGGCGAAAGGCTTCCCGGTGCCGCTTAGGGACCCGACGCCGATGTTGTTCATGCGACCCTTGCCGGATGAGAGCCCGACGGATGACTGTGAAGGTGAAGGACAAGGGCCCGTGGACGTGGCTAGTGCTGCCGGAGCAGGTCGAGATCGCGATCATGATTGGGACGTGCACTTTGACCAGCTTCTTGAGGACGAACGTGAGGCAGTGGAGGACCAAGACAGGCGACGGCGTGAAGAGGACTGGACATGCAGGCCTTGAGGCAAGAGGAGGAGGCGATGGAGGCCTACAAGACGATGGCGGCGAGGGACTGGGATGACTGGGCGATGTGGGATGCGATGTACCAGCCTGCAGTCCCACGTGGCAGGAAAAGGTAAATGGTGGTGGTGGAACTGGCCTCTGGGAGTGACCGAAGTCCGCGAGTGGCCCGACAGCTTCGCATCCCGGTCGAGGACGGTGAGGTCACGACACTGGCTCTGACTGTGAATGTGGAAGAAGGCTGTGAGCTCGATGAGGCTCCGACTACGCCGGCAGAGAGTGGGTCTATGGCACCTGGAGGAGAAGCGGTCCTGGAACATGGAAGTGAAGAAGTGGTGCCTTCCAGTCAGATGAGTACGGTGCCAGTGGAGGGTCTGGTTGGCCCCACCGCGGAGGATGCTGGTGACACTGGGTGCGTGCCTGAGGAGATGACGATTGCACAGTATCAGGCGGTTTACCAGCAGTGGGTGGTGGGCGAGCTTGCGGACAACGAGGTGCAGATGCAGCATGGGCTTGGGGTTCTTGAGCTCTTGCGGACCCAATATGCTGTGCTGCAGGGTGCCGAAGAAGACACAGCACAGCTCTTGGCGGGGGGTTCGGCAATCATGGCGACGGAAGATGATCAGCACGCTGAGCAGAAGGGGAGTCGGCAGATCTTCGAGTGAGGGGTGAGGTTTTCTTTTGACGAGGCCTGTAAGTGCCTTGTGTCTCCTGGCCCGATGGCCTTAATGCTTGCCGACTGCCTGGCGGACATTAAAAAGGAGCTTTAAAAACAAAACCCTAAAGTTTCCCTAAACCCTAAACCCTAAACCTTAAACCCTACAGTTTCCCTAAACCCTAAACCTTAAACCCTAAAGTTTCCCTAAACCCTAAACCCTAAACCTTAAACCCTAAAGTTTAAACCCTCAACCCGAGGCCTATACAAACCCTACACCCGCTGGACGCTGAAAGCCCGAAAGCCTTAATGGAGGTAGGGCTTTGGGACATTTTATATTTTCCCTTATTGGGCTTAAGAGGATCTTATTTACGAATATTTTTCAAAAGCTTTAATCCTGAAATCCAGGATCCTAAACCGGAAGTCTGCGAGTTGTTTGCCTTGGCCGAAGCCTGTGGCCTCTATCCAGAAAGCCGACTTTAGGGGTTATAGCCCAGAGGGTCCATATACACTACGACTATGGAATTAGGTCCCCAAAACCATAATGGGGATGGTCTGTTAGGGCCCAATCCCATAGTAGTATTGTACATGGACCCTCTGGGTAGGGTGTTTAGGATTTAGGGTTTAAGGAGTTTAGGGGCGGTTTAGGGTTTCGGGAGACGTTAACCTTGAATCCTCAGAGCCAAATCCTGAACCCAACGAAGGAATTCGCTGATGCCAGCGAGTGAGTCGTGGATTTGCCGGCGAAATCGAGGATGCGGATGCCGACGAATACACTTACACGGTTTCCAACGGAGAAGGCACGGTGTCCGACAAATTCGTCGGCAATTGCGAAAACTTCGTCAGGAATTGCGAAAACTTCCAAGAAAGATCGGTTGCCGGCGAATAGAAAACGTTTGCCTACGAATTCGTTGGCAATTCAGAAAGCTTCGTCAACACGCGTTTCTCTTCCTCGGAAACACTTTTTTGCCCCAACCGTGAACAACCAAATGGCGACGAATCCATTAAAGTTTAGAATGCATAACAAAGGGCGCTAAAGGCTTAGGGGGTTGGGATGAAGGCTTCCTGGTTGAGGTTGGAGGCGGTAGAAAAAGGGGGGGTGTCTCACAAGTAGGCGCCCCATTCCTTGTGATATTAAGAGTGACATTCATATCTCTTTCGGCGCAACACGAGACTGTAATGTGGCGAAGTACCGTCGCAACGTTACAATATAAACCCTTAGGCCTGGAAACCTACACCCTACACCCTAAAACCAAACCTAAATGCTAGACACTGATCCCCTAAACCCTAAAGCCTAAACCCCAAAACGGTAAACCCCAAACCCGAAGCTCTGAACCCTAAGCCCTAAACGCACAGCCCTTGACCCTGAAGCCTAAACCCTGAGCCCTAAGCCCAACCCGGAACCCTTGTCCCTCAATCTGAAACACTGAGCCCTAAGCCCTAATCCCGAAACCCTGAAGCCCAACACCTGAACCCTAGACCCTGCGGCTTAAGCCGCTAGAGATGAAAGGTCCCAGGACGAGAAGTATCTCATGGAGCATCCCGGCTGCACCGCAGGAGGTATGTAGGGTTGAGTGTTTAGGGCTACTTTGAGGATCGCGAAACTTAGTAAACAAGGATTACAGTGGCTATGTTTAGGCTTTAGTGTTTCAGTTTGAGGTTTAGGGTTGGCTCCTTATCCTTTGTATATCTTTTTTGGAAGCCCAGGCCCAGAAGCCAACACCAGGTGTTCTTCCATCCAAAACACAGCAGCCGCCGTACCTGATCCCCAGGAGCTCTGGAATCTAGTTTCCTTTATGCAGGTTAGGGTTAGGGTTTAAACACCCTCTGCAAAGGTTTAAGGTTCGGGGCCGTATTCGTAGTGGTACTTGTCGTTCTTCTGGTTGGCTCTCAGGACTTTTTAACTTTGTGGGTTTCTATATGAACCGTGATAAGGAGGCGAAAAGTTTGACGTTTAGGAGGGCTTCAGAAGTCAGCCAAGGGTAGAAAGAATCATGGTGGTAGCGCAAGGTAGCCTCAGACCGGGCCTTTTTTGGTGTTTTACGAACAGAAGGGCCCCTATAGCAAGGGGGATTCTTGAAAGCCCTCTTCTGGAGACTAACACTAAACCCTAAACGCAATGGGGATTCCTGAAAGCCCTCTTCAGGTGAGGTAACCCTAAACCTTAAAACCCATAACAAGGGAGATTCCTGAGTTTGTAGATCCCAAACCCTAGGCCCTAAACACTACGTAAACCCAACTTTGTCCAGATCTAACAGCAGTGTCCCAAGTCCGGAAGGCTTACGACCGAAACGGTAGGCTGCTTCTACGATCAGTATTGATGAGAGAGTTACAGAAAAACTGGGCACAGCAATAAAGACGCGAAAAAGGAAGATATTATCTTTTCCATGGATCTCCGAAACCACTTATGTTTTGAAGCCGCCCTCCCAACAGCTTCAAATCACCCTAAATTTTGTAGTTTCGATTTTTTAGGACTCACTCACGGGAGGCTGGATCCCCCCAAAAAAATTGTCAACCTGAACTAAACTCGTCTTTTCACTGTTATCCTTCTTGTTTCGTTGGTACGATTATCATGTTCATCCTCGTTGACAAGGCGTTACAACTCAGGAGGACAAGGCCCATGCCCGCAGATCTCCAGCCCAAAGCCTGGATCCATAGACCCAAAACCTTCAACCCCATGAGCCCTTAGGGTTTCCTAGGGTTTAGGGTTTAGGGGTTTAGGGGTTTAGGGTTTAGGGGTTTAGGGGTTTAGGGTTTAGGGGTTTAGGGGTTTAGGGGTTTAGGGGTTTAGGGTTTAGGGTGAGTCTCCAGTCCGACTTCCGAACCGCTCATCCCAGGCCTCCGAAATTCTTTGAAATAGAAGCAATACTAAACTATTCCTTGTTGTTCCTGGTGGTTCCTCACTTAAAGCATAGTATGCAACGCCCCCAAAGACCCGCTCTAATTATTGTTACGGTTGATGGACAAAATCCTGCATTACCTTAAGGACCCTAAACTATGGGAATTATGGTATATTCCTTATTAGGGGTAATGCAGGATTTTGTCCATCAGCCGTATGGCCCATATCTTAAACCTGTGAACCCCCCAACTTCCAATGCCAAAATCCTCAGCTCAAGGTGGTGTGTGGAATCCGACTCCGTAAACCTCATCACTGCCGCGCCGGCGCCCAAACGAAGCAAGGCTACGCCGAGTTTTTTCTGAGTCTTTTGCGACTTATAAGGCATTGAATCCTACAGGTACCAGAAGTGCCTCAAAAGTCCCACCCCCCGCTGGAGCCGGCCTTTTCACGGTACCGGGTACGGCCTTTATGTATATGTGTCATGTGGCAGAGAAGGTGTATAGGCAGGTCTTCTTGCATGGGGGCCAGCAACAAACAGGCCAACAACAAACAGGAAATGCCCTCCTCCATCCGAGTCGAAGGATTCAGCATGGTTCAAGCAAGGGCTCTATGTTCTGAAGAGTAAGCTTTACACACAGCGCAGCTTACCATACGTGAATCGTGACCGTCAGAGCCTCGTACCCCCTAAACTCCCGAAACCCCACTATAGATCCCTACATTCATATTATAGTGGGCCCCAAAACCCTATTCTAATTATTAAGGCCCCTACATCATAGACCCTAAACTCTAAACCCCAAACCCCTAAACTCCCTAAACCGTAAACCCAAAACTCCTCCCACCTTCGCGCAGTTTGCCACCATGATCAAGAAGCTGCGAGCCTGGCAGCTCGACTGGGTAATATGTATGTGTGTATGTATATATATATATATATCCAAAAAGGATGTCCTGGCAGCAGGCGCCTTTAAGGGTTCCTTTTAAAGGGGTCTATAAGGATTACTATTATAAGGATATAATGTAGGGGCCTGAATAATTACCTAAACTATTTTGGGGGGTTCCTTCGTGCCATTATAGCATAATTGGCCTCAAAACCCTAGTCTAATAATATGTGGTTTCAGTTGCTGCTGTTTCCGCTGCTGCTGCGGGCTGCTGCTACGACTAGTGCGGCTACGGCAAGAATAACCTCTACCACTGCCGCCACTACTTTCCCGCCAGACCAACAACCTACTGCCAGGTGCTACTTTTGCAATTGTTGCTGTTGCGAGCACTTGGACCAACATGGACGACCACTACTGCGACTGCAACTGCGGCTGAGAGCTATGGCTACGTGCTACGTGCTACGGCTACGTGCTACGGCTACGGTTACGGCTACGGCTAGCTCCTGCTCCTGCTCCTGCTCCCGTCCTGCTTTACTTCCTCCGTCCACTGCGACACAGACTACCAACAGTGCCTAGATCTTCCTCCATTCGTGGTAGAAAGTCTAAGTAGTAGTATCGGTATTGATGCTTATCGATGATATTGGGGAATGTGCGCAGATAATGGATTCGATCTCGGCTCCAGCCTGTGCACGTCCGGGCAACGTTATCTTGTTTCGTCGTATTCAGTACCAGTAGGCAGAATCCGCGTCAGCAACATCGTCAGCATGACCATCATGACGGTTGCCTACAACCCCACCCTTCTCTGCATCATGGCCACTGCATCCGTTAGCAGTATCACCACCGGTATCATCGGTGACCGTATCAGCAGCATCGTCAGTATTGGCTGCATCGTCGTTATTATCAGTAAATATCAGTAACATCACCATCATCATGATCATGGCCATCCTTGTCATCATGGCCCCATAAAGACAAATCCTTCACCACCTTCATAAGCTGCCTGGCCATCGCCCCAGTCCTTTTCCACGGGCCACGGGCTCAAAGCTATCTCCATCAACAAAAACAACACGTTCATCGCCACCACCGTTCTGACTAGCTCGACTGTCATGTCCCCGCTCAAGTCTATCAAGCCACTGTGCGGCCAGAAGCAAACGCGCAAACCGTCAACCCAAAACCGCATTGGAGTTTCGGGTTCAGGTACAGCCAAAACCCGAAACCCTACACCTTAAGCCCGAAACTCTACACGCCGAGCCCTAAACCCTACTAACCCGATCAGCAGTAATTACAACCTTGACGGATCATGGGACTTAGTCACTAGGATGATATATATATGGTGCGTATATTCATAATAACTTATATAAGCCCGTTTGAGGTACCTATAGCCTTGCTTACTAAGTCCCGTGGTCTTCCAAGTACCAGAATCACAGTCAGGTTGCTTCGATTCGGGAGCAGCTTTCAGCGGCAAGTCGTTGCGAAGGCGAAGGGTTTCTTCAAGGGTTCTACAGAGGGGTTTGGGGGTGTTTAGGCTTTAGGCTTAAGAGGGTTTTCTTCAAGAGCTCCATTATCTACCTCAACCCTAAACCCTAAACCCCTAAACCCTGTTTAAGGTTCTATGTTCAACCCGACAGCCTAGGACGAAGGTCACAAGTCGGGATGTTCTTTCACTATAATAAGGCTATAGGATTCCCCCGGGCCCTACAGGGTCTTTAGTTGTTTTTTCGTGCTCGGTTTAAGTTTGAAGTTTTGGGCGTTTCAAGGTACTTGAAAGGTCGAACCGGTTACAAGCAAGGTTGTGACTAAGGTAAGACCGGATCAAAATGCAGGTATGCACAAGCCCAACCTAGTCCTACTTATGAAACCTGGAACCCGGAGCCTAGGCACCCTCAACAATTCCTAAACGCATGATTGTCCAAATCTAAGATTGCGGGTGTTTTCTGAGCCTTAGGTGGCTAGGGCTTGGGTTTTGTTGCTTGGATTTGCAGCAGGTTTGGCCATGTCAACTTCCGGGAGATTCCAGTGGAATCTTGCTTTCGTTTGAGAAGTTTGTATACGTTACTTTCGACATTAAGCACTGGTTGAATAAACCCTAAACCTCAAACGCTGAACTCTAAAGCCCTTTCCGAAAACCCTAAACTCTACAGCCCCTTCCGAAAGCCTTACACCCTAAAGAACTTTTGCAGGCTTGGAGGCCTCTTACGGTGTAGGGGTTTAGGGGTTTGGGGGTTTAGGGTTGAGGGGTTACCGGTTGGGGTTTAGGGGTTTAGGGGTTTCTGGGTTTGGGGTTTTAGGGCTTTGGGGTTTGAGGGTTACCGGTTGGAGACCCTGGATAATCCTTGACCGCTAAGCCCCAAGCGCCTGCATCTGTAAAGCCCTAAACCCTTACACCCAAAAGGCCTTATGCCCCCAACCCTAAACCCTCGAGACCAGAAAGGCGTGTCGTGATATAGAACCCTATAGTCAATAGTACCCGATGAAAAGACACCCGGGAGCGCCCGCTCATGGGACTTAGTAAGTAAGGTTATAAGTAGGTTATAATTAGGATAACCCCACTTAGGGGACTTATAACCCCAATTATAACCTACTTACTAAGTCCCATGATCCTTTAAGTACCTTAAACTCCCCCCGTACAGAACCCTGAATAGATCCCTAAACCCTAAAGAATCCCTTAAAGGAGCCCTTTGAGGAACCCTAAGTACACCCTCGAAATCCTTTAAGTACTCCCCCCCCTCCCTAAGAGCCCCACCTCCGACAGGCTCTGCAGGAGTTTGCCACGCTCTGGCTCGAACTGTTCAAACAGGAGCTGCAACACTGCCGAACATCAAAGGCTTCAGCTTAGGGTTTAGGGTTTAGGGTTAATAGAGTTTAAAACGCTTTAAGCAAGTAATTACAAGTACTTGAGGGATCATAGGACTTAGTAACTAGGGCTGTTGTATGTCACGAAAAGGACGAACGTACGTAGATGATGTACTTTTAGCCCCATTTCAGGTACTTATAGCCTGACTTACTAAGTCCCACTTGCATAAACCCCTAAACCCCCCAAACCCTGTTTGTTCGCCCTGAAAAGCTGCAATTCCAGGACGGTTTGCCCACGAAGACCTTGAAGGTCGGCTCGCGGCGGGCAGGGCCTGGGATGTATCCATAGACACCAAAACCCTTTAAGCACCGAATATACCTGAAATCATAATAGAGGTCGAGAGTCTAAACTATAAGGTATATCCAATATTCTAGGTTTCCCGGTGGTCCTTTTTTTCCGCTTTTGTGGTCTTAGGTTCCGTATGGAACTACCCAATACCAACAAGGGAGCCGTTTTTTTCTGGGTTATTCGGGATCCTATAAACCTTCAATCATGGAACATACTGTAACATGCCTTGAATAATAATGGGTCTATAATGTAAGGCATATTCCTTAATTAAGGGCTTTTGGAGTCTCTGGGTAGGATAGGATCCTAAAGGTTTAGGGTCCTGAGGGTTTAAAGCCTAGGGCTGGAGTTTAGGCAAGGGTTGTCGATTGTGTATAAGGGTCCTGGAAGGCTTCCGGAAAGATTCTAAGAGGAGCTTACGTGGCATTACTTAACGGCTCATGGGACTTAGTAAGTAAGGTTATAAGTAGGTTATAATTAGGATAAGCCCACTTAGGGGACGTATAACCCCAATTATAACCTACTTACTAAGTCCCATAATCCTTTAAGTACCACTGGTGCCGCCGCCCTGAGTCCCGCCTCGGAGATGGCTTGGGACTCTCCACCGGGGCGGCACGTACAAGCCATTCAGGCCACCTCGGTTTAGGGTTTAGGGTTTAGGGGTTTAGGGTTTAGGGTTATGATCCACCGTCTGCTTCCATGTTCCGCTACTTGCCGGACGACAGAGACTGAAAGACTGAGGACATCACGGACAGTCCCATCCCGTGCACTTCGGCCTTGGTCTATCACCCGTGCCAGCATGGTTTCAGTGGCTTTGGACAGGCTCGTGACGGGACTGACTCCCTGTTCCCCAAGTTCAGTCTGACAACGCCATACGCTGGCAAGGACGGGTGCAATCCTAAACCCTAAACCACTATCATGTCCGCCTGGGCGGTTGATGACTTTTAGAGCTCGGGTTTTGTGGATTAAGGTGCATAAGCGTTTCGGCTTTCAGGGATTTCGGACGGTTCAAGGTTTTCAAACTCAAGGGTTTTGGAATGTAGGTTTTAAGCTTTCAGTTATTTTTAAATGTTAAGAGTTTAGGCAGAGGCTCAAGGTTTAGGGTTTTTGGGAGTTTTGGCCCTAAATGGCATTGAGTTCGGGACATGGGTTTACGGACAGCGACCAGCCAGACAATGCCTATCTAAACGTATGTCCGGATGAGGCGCGACTTATGTCGTTAGTGTTCTGAGGGCTTGTGCTCCATGGCGTACGGGCTTCATCGGTGCTTACCAGAGCCCAACCTGTCCAAACCTTTTGAGATGTTAGTGTTTCATGCTTTGTTGGTGTCGAAAAATTGAATTGGCAGAGTTTCAGTATGCTTGCAGAAATCTGGGGTCCTTTTCTTAGAATGTCTAATCGGGTTTCCCGATTATAAGCATCTCACCTGTAAGCAGTCGTTCGACATGCAAAATAGGGGTCCGGGAAGAGGGTTAGGCTTTGGGTTTTAGTTTGTGGCGCTTCGGGTTCAGGTTATGACATTAGATTAATGTTGACCCTCGTTGCCCACAAACGGCTATGCGAAGGATCCGAATGCGGCGAGTTTTAAAGGATATTGATTCTCTGCATGAGGCTGCTCGTTTCAGCAAGTAATCGCTTAATGGTGCCATTTGTGGCAGTGTCGACAGGTTTCAGGGCCTGCAGAAACAGACAGTCTCGTAGAGGGGCTAGAATAGCGACCAATTTTATTCCTTACCCTCCCGAATGGCGATTGGACGGTAACATACCCCAAAGCTTTAAAGCCCTATATCAAGGCACCGATATCGCTGCTTCGAATCTTTTTTGGGTTTCGCGCCGTCCAGCTCAACCTTGGCATTGACCCTGCACCTGTTTACACAAGTGGCATTGCACTCCCTTATCTCTTCTCCTACACTACTGTTTAGACCTGAAAATTGCAGCGAAAACGGACTTTCAATTATCAAGGCCCCTACCTGAACCCTAAAGGTCCTGGCGCTGCTGACGACCGCCAAAAGTCGTGTGCCAGCAAGGACGCCCAAGAAGGAGCTGCGGATTGCATTGCTTAAGGCTCTTGGGTTCTTGTGAGGGTTCTACAAAAGGGTTCTGTAATAGCTCTTGAGACTTTAAGAGGGCTCTTCTTAGGGTTCTACCAAAGGGTTTAGGGTGTAGGGTTCTATAGCTTTTCGGCATTTTGAGCTCGCGAAATTCAACCCTAAACCCTAAACCCTAAATGAAGGGTCAGGTTGTAAGTCTCGGGATGCTAAGCCCTAAACCACAACACACACACACGAGGTAATGTAGGAACCTGATTAAGAAACCCTGGGCCTATATCCCAAAAATACTAGGATTCATATAAGGAACCCTAATAAAGGCCCAAGGTTTCTTAATCAGGTTCCCACATTACAAGGAAGTCTCTGAAAGGGATCCCAGGAAAAGAAACCTGACGGCGAGATCCTTATATCTAACATACGGCCAGGACTAAGTAGTGATTCTATTGCTTAGGGCTCCTTTACGCAACCATTGCATATCATACTCAAAAATTCATTCAATTATTAAGGACCCTCCACTAAGCTCCCAAATCCTAAATCCTAAACCCCACCAGTTCCGAGCCTCCAAACCCCGACCTAAACCCGCAGGCAGGGCCTCATAATTGGCGTTATATGTAGTTTTACATATATCGTGACCCTGATAATCACCCCAGTTACTAATCCCATGATCCTTAAGTATGGGCCCGGAGATAGGTAGCGACGGTCGTGCCGCAGTCGGTCGGGTTCTGCTTGGAAAGGCTTCAGAGTTTATGGTTTGTGCTTCAGGTTGACGGTTTAGGGGTTTAGAGTTTAGGGGTTGAGGGCTTGGGGTCTAGAGTTTATTGATGTATGCCTGCGAGCTGTTAGGAGTGTTGAGTTGCAAGCAGGTTGCTTCCTGATGCCGAGGCATTAACCTGCTGACTGAAATCCCCCATGGCCCCTTGTTAGTGGCCCTAAAAACTAAACCCTAAACCTTAGTGGCCCTAAACCCTAAAAACTAAACCCTAAACCCTAAACCCTCGGGACTTAGATGCCTACGCCCGAAGCGTAATACTACGGTTGATGGACAAAATCCTGCTCGACCCATAATAAGGAATATACCATAATTCCCATAGTTCAGGGTCCTTAAGGTAATGCAGGATATTGTCCATCAACCGTAGGACCTAGAGAAGGCCCCTGTTTCCTTTGTATTTTGTTTTAGGGTTCAGGTTCCCTTATAAGCCCCTTTAAACCAAAAAGGACACCCTTTTTATTCCTAGGTTACTCTTGGGTCTAGAATATGGGGTTCTGAAAACGATTATCGATACCAATCCTTAGTGGTCCTTATCATAGTTGTTTCTAGCCTACCTATAGGGTCATACCCTACCCCTTTTTTAGGATCACTTTTCTATATAGCAGATCCTAACCATAAAACTAGGTACCCGAAAGAAGGGGTAGGGTATGACCCTCGAGGTAACGTTTTCACACCAAACGTTATCCAAGTTTTCTCTGCGATAATATACACGAAAACCTAATTGTAAGTTGTTTTTACTGCTGCTTTAGGGTCCGTGGACAGACCGCATGGCACGGCAGTAGTAGCAATTGGAGTGCCACGCCCTGAACACTACGAACCTCACCAGCCAAGCCCCTAAAGGAGCCCTTACAGGAACCCTTAAAGGAGCCCTAATGCGCCCAAGCCTAAGCCTCAACAACCGTAAATCCAACCCCCCAAACCTGATCGGCATAGTCAGCCTAATAGAATGATCACCCTAGTGACTATGCTCCTTTAAGTATGACTCAGGAATCTTGTGCTGCATTTAGGGGGAATGGTCGTGGTTATTTGCTGCCCGGGAGTTTCCGGCATGAGTGTACCATTTTCAATTTCGATGCTCGGCATTCCAGGCGATCTGCCGGCGCCTAAGCCCTGTATGACCCTAAGCGCGCCGTGTACTCCCCGAGCCCTACATCCCTAACGGCGGATGTCCTCTGCAGGACATACCTGATCTCTGGAAGAACCAGGCCCTATTGGGGGCTTTCCAATATTCCGGGTACTTGATTTAGGAGTTTAGGGCTCAGGGTTTAGTGTGGGATCCAAATAAGAAGGATCTTCCTATTTAGGGTTCCATATTCCTTTCTTCTGACATGCTTTCATTGGGAGCTTTCGAAGAAGCAAGGGTACTTCGATATAGTCCCTGATTTGAGCAAAACAAGACGTCATGTTCAGGGAGGCAGAGTCACCCAACGCGAAGACAGGGGCCCAGCCCATGTTCAAGAAGGCCCCTCAGCCGTCCTGTTGAATTGAGACTCAGAGAGGCCCCAAAACCACTAGAGGGTGCAGGTTCGTCAGTTTAGGTCATAGGGTGTCGAAACCTCAGAACTTCATCCAACTAAGGCGCTAGGGCCGGTAGGGCTCTGGGCATAAACCCAAACCCTAAGCATTCCTTAACCCTAAAACCTTAAGCCCCAAACCCCAAGCATTGCTTGAACCCTGCGCCGCTGCCACCCAGACCCCGGGAGGATCTAGAAAGTAGATCCCCTAGTTTGGGGCCCTATACTACTAAGGGTACTGTATAGGAACCCCCATTAAGGGATCTACTTTTTGGATCCTCCCGGGGCTCTGGGCAGGTAAAGGTCGTCCTTGCTACGACCAGCCCTGCGGAGGAGCCCAGGATGCTGCCCGGCAGATATTTGGTTCAGAGCCCCTTCCAGTGATTAATGGAGGGTTCAGGGTTTAGGGTTTAGGATCTATAGAGGTTTTTTTGGGGTTCATGGTTGAGGGTTACTAGGGTTACCAGGGTTTAGCCGGTAGAAAGGCTTTATGTGTGCTTATGTTGGGGTTTGTGTTTCTCATGTTGAGCTTTTTGTGGTTCGCTAGGTTTTATTGGTGTGCTGTTGGTCTTTACGGGTTTTGTTATCTAGTGTTATGGATTTTGTCGGCCCTGTAAGTAGTTTATAGGAGTTTGTGTTGCACGGTTTCAGTGCCATTGCTTTATAATTACATGTTCATTTCCCTTGCCTTTCAGTTTAACTGAAACCCGAGGATGCCCTGGTTCAACCCTATGCTATAGTTACTCTACCAGTAGTTATAATAAGGAGCCCCCAAATAAATACGGTTGATGGACAAAATCCTGCATGACCCCAAGGACCCTAAACTATGGGAATTATGGTATATTCCTTATTATGGGTCATGCAGGATTTTGTCCATCAACCGTAGTTTTGGAAGCCTGAACCCCTATATAACCCCGGCCCGGCCCGAGGATTCAGTGACTTGGCAGCGGTGCCATTGCTACAGTTCCTGACTAGAAGACGATGGTTAGGCTTTCGGGTTCAGGGTTTTAGGGTTTAGGGGTTTACGGTTTTAGGGTTCAGGGTTTTAAGGTTCAGGGTTTAGGGTTTAGGGTTAGAGTTAGGCTTTCGGGTTTAGGGGTTTAGGGTTCAGGGTTCAGGGTTTAGGGTTAGAGTTAGGGTTTAGGGCTTTAGGGGTCCGGGGTTTAGAGTTGAGGGTTTGGGGTAGCATTTACTTTAGGGGGTTAGATTCGGGTTTGGGGGTTTACGATGGCTGACACTGACTGACAAATGTCCGACCGAACCCTAAACCCTGAACCCTAAACCCCTAAACCCCTAAACCCCAAAACCCAAAACCCAAAACCCCTAACCCCTAAACCCTAAACCCTGAACCCCTAAACCCCTCAACCCCTAAACCCTGAACCCCAAACCCCAAACCGCTAAACCCCTAAACCCCTAAACCCCCAAACCCTAAACCCCCAAACCCTAAACCCTGAACCCTAAACCCTAACCCCTAAACCCCTAAACCCCCAAACCCTAAACCCCCAAACCCTAAACCCTGAACCCTAAACCCTAAACCCTGAACCCCTAAACCCCTAAACCCTAAACCCCCAAACCCTAAACCCTGAACCCTAAACCCTAAACCCTGAACCCCTAAACCCCTAAACCCCCAAACCCTAAACCCTGAACCCTAAACCCTGAACCCCTAAACCCCTCAACCCTAAACCCCCAAACCCTAAACCCTGAACCTTAAACCCTAAACCCTGAACCCCTAAACCCCTCAACCCTAAACCATAAACCCCAAGGTACCGCTTTAGTCCGGAAGAGCTGATCCGCACAACGCAGCGGCCGAAGCCCCAGACGATCGGAGAGAGGGCTCATAGGGGTTTAGGGGTTTAGGGGTTTAGGGGTTTAGGGGTTTAGGGGTTTAGGGGTTTAGGGTTTAGGGGTTTAGGGTTTAGGGGTTTAGGGGTTTAGGGGTTTAGGGGTTTAGGGGTTTGGGGGTTTAGGGTTTAGGGGTTTAGGGGTTTAGGGTTTAGGGGTTTAGGGTATAGGGGTTTAGGGGTTTAGGGGTTTAGGGGTTTAGGGTTTAGGGGTTTAGGGTTTTAGGGGTTTAGGGGTTTAGGGGTTTAGGGTTCAGGGTTCATTCAGGGATCTAGTTTAAGGGCTAATAGGGTGTGTATCCTGGTGATTAGGGCTTTGGAGACAGGTGTTAGGGTTTAGAGTGTTTGGGTTCAAGTCAAGGGTGTTACGGTTGAAGGGTAGAAGGCATCCGCGTCTGAGTGCTTTGGGTTTGATTTAGGGTTTTAATTTTGAATCCCCCAAGGACCAAATTGTGCCCTCACCACATTCCTAAGAAAACTCGCCAGAAACGTGCTGATATACACTACTGCTGCTAGCAGTCGTGCTTGTGCTGCTGGTGCTGGTGCTTCTGCTGATGGCCAGGCTGCTGATGGTGAGGGTGGTGGGGGGTATGGTGGTGCTGGTGCTTTTGCTGGTGCTGGTGCTGGTGGCACGATAATAAGGAGGCTAAAAGTTTAACTTTTAGGAGTTTCCAAAAATAGGGGATCCCAATATAGTACCCTAAATAGCAGGATCCTTATTATAAGGACCCCCAAAATAAGGCACCCCCCATTTTCGGAAACTCCCAAATGAAGCCCAGAAGTCAAAGGAGGCTAAAGTTAACTTCTTCCGAAAATTATGGGTTAACTTTTTCCGAAAATTAGGGGTACCTGATTTTGTGGTCCTTATAATAAGGATCCTAGTATTTAGGATACTATATTAGGGTCCAGAAGTCAGGAGCCCTAAACCCTATACCCTAAACCCTTTTAGGAGGGGCCCAGAAGTAATAAGGAATATAGCCTAAATCATAATATGAAGCCCTATATAATTTAAGCCATATTCCTTAAGTCCATTATAGAACCCCTATAGATCCCTTTAAGGAGCCCTTTAAGGAACCCTTATATCCCTGAATTAAGGGGTATTGGGCTCTACCTTTAATCCCTAATCCTAAACCCTAAAACTCTAAACCCTAAACCCAAAAACCCTAAACCCCTAAACCCTAAACCCTAAACCCCTAAACCCCTAAACCCTAAACCCCTAAACCCTAAACCCTAAAACTCTAAACCCTAAACCCTAAAACCCTAAACCCTAAACCCCTAAACCTAAAAGCCCGAAAACCCAAAGCCCGCCTGCGATGACTTCGGGCCGAGGCTCGGGCTGCTGGAAGTCGAAGATGCGGTCGAACTCGCCTTTGGGCTTTTAGGGTTTAGGTTTTAGGGTTTGGGGTTTGGGGTTTAGGGTTTAGGGTTTGGGGTTTGGGGTTTAGGGTTTCGGGTTTGGGGTTTGGGGTTTGGGGTTTAGGGTTTCGGGTTTGGGGTTTGGGGTTTGGGGTTTAGGGTTTGGGGTTTAGGGTTTTTTTCAGTGCCACGGCTGCCCCCCCCAGGTCACGTGTCCGCAGGGGGGGCGCCGTCCTTGCATTTGGTAACCCACCCCAAACCGCCCCAGTTTTTACCTTTCACGGGTTGAGGGTTTTTTTCATGAGAAAACCCTAAGGCTTTTCTTCTATACCCACCCCCCGAGGAAAGTAGAAGTTATATGTTCGAGGAGCAGTCGTGCGCGGATTCGAGCAGGCGCCGGCGCGATTNCCCCAAACCGCCCCAATTTTTACCTTTCACGGGTTTAGGGTTTTTTTCATGAGAAAACCCTAAGACTTTTCTTCTATACCCACCCCCCGAGGAAAGTAGAAGTTATATGTTCGAGGAGCAGTCGTGCGCGGATTCGAGCAGGCGCCGGCGCGATTGTGTTGTTTCGCTTTGAGTCCAACCAAAGCTAAGCCGCCGGACGCCTACTCACCGTGTACTTGAGTCTGCCGTTGTGCGTGTGTAGGTAGCGCTCACGTAGATTAGGCTCAAAGTCACTTGCGGTCGATGCTAAACCGTCGATTTTTCTGGCGATCCTGCCGTTGCGGAGCCGATTCGAAGGAAGTGGCGTTGATGTGATATTAGAGGCATCGACTGGGTTGCAGCAGGGAGCACCAGCTGGTCGAGCCGATCTTGCAGGCGCTCGGCACAGGGTCATCAAGCCGCAGATCGAAGCACCTGGAAAGAAAGAGGGGGGGGGGAGGGCGGCCAAATAATCTGCTGCTGACGCAGGAGCATTTCAGCAGCTGAGGTTTGGCACTGAGGCAAGGGCAAGGACAAAACTTTTAGTTCTTATGTCTTGGAGCCTTTGGCTGACTAGGTGTTCTTCCATGTTCGGGTAGCAGCGACATGTTGCACGTGTCTTTCAGAACTGTGTCGCGGCGAGCCTCAAAGCCGCTATAGCAGGTTGCCACGGGTCACCAATGAGGCAGCGCGAGGAGGCCTCTTTCGGCTTGCAGAGACGTCAACTGGCGACAAAAAAATGGACTTGCACGGAGTTGAGTTCTTGTGTTGCACTGTGCCATCGGATCGATTCGTCAGCGGTGTGCATGCTCGAAATAAACCGGAGCGCAGTCCTCGCTGCCGGGCATAGATGCATTGTACATGAGCCGGCAAGAATTTTCTAGTGTGTTGCGCGCTGCCTCGCTTCGTCGGCTACTGCCCGGAAAGCTTATCACCGCGCTGCAGNCGCAGTCCTCGCTGCCGGGCATAGATGCATTGTACATGAGCCGGCAAGAATTTTCTAGTGTGTTGCGCGCTGCCTCGCTTCGTCGGCTACTGCCCGGAAAGCTTATCACCGCGCTGCAGGAATCTGGCTCCGATCGTCGTGTTTCATCCTTCACTCCCGAGCACCATGGGACGTCGCGGAAACGCGAAGGGCGGAGGCAAAGGGGCCGGCAAGGCTGGCGAGCAACCCAAGGAGTCGCAGTACGTCAAGCGCGTCGACTTATACAAGTTCTTGGGCAAGTGGATCTTGCGTTCCTATCCGGACGAAAGGGGAAGGCCTCTCATGCTGGGCGCGAAAAAGTCCACGGCACAAGCGGCACTGGAGCCCGAGGCCTTGAGGGC
>BGNK01001195.1:109701-163644 GCA_003297005.1 Symbiodinium sp. clade A Y106 | reverse complement strand
AGCACGGCTGCGTTCGTACTGATCAGCCATGGCTTGCGAGGTGTGGTCAAAAGGACCGGGGTGAAAACTGCAAAAGAGGGCGGCGTGCAACGTGCACCTGGCAGCCGAGATGCCTGTGTCTTAAGGTTAGGGGTTTAGGCTTTAGGGTTTAGGGTTTCGAGCTTAGGGCTATAATGCTTCACAGGATTTTATGGGGTTTAGGGGCGTCAGTGAATAGAACAAAATGACTAGGCTCCTTCAAGCGTTTTTCGGGGTTGATGTCGGGTGTTGTGGGGTTACCATACGCGCCTGGAGAACAAGAATAGGGTTTTGGGGCGTATCACCAGATGCAATGTGGGGATTTTAAGGGGAGGTTATTTCCAAAAGTTCAGGCACCTACATGAGGATTGAACCCTCCACCCTACACCCTAGACCCCAAAGTGCGGCAGGACCCCTGCGGCAGGCTCCTTGCTGATCAGCCGCGCCATGTAGTGGCGCCCCGGCATAAGACGAGTGAATGACCTGGTCCAGCGTGAAGCCTTAAGGAACCTCCTGTTTACCCACCGCACTAGCGTAGTGGAAAGAACAACGACTACACTGCCATGATGCACATTGCAGTACAGCAAAACCGTGAAACACAAGGAAACCCACGACTAAGCCACCGAACACCAACCGCCCTGAACCCTAAACCTGAAATCCCTAGCCCCGAAACCCCTAAGCCTCTACACCCCTAAACCCTAAACCCCCAAACCCCCTAACGTCCCCCCCCCCTCCCCCCCCACGGACCCGCTCCGTTGCATATGCCACTTCGTGGATTGCAACAGAGCTCGGCTCTCCTCCATTCGCGGGTGATTTCAGGGCTTAGGATTTGCTTTTGGTTTAGGGTTTAGGGTTTAGGGTTTAGGGCTTAGGGTTTTGTTTGTTGAACGCCTTTTTCCGCCCGCCCTGTTTAGGGTTTGGGGCTTAGGGTTCAGGGTTTAGGGGTTAGGGTGTAGGGCTTAGGGGCTGGGCCCTCCTTCATAGGGTTTCTTTGCTGCTTGGGCTCTAGAACTTTCGCATTGAGGTTGGGGGAGTTGAGTTTGGAATAACTTTGCTTCAGGGCTCTGCGGTGTGGGAGGCTTAGAAAAATATATCTACTATAAGAAAAAACAAGGAACCCCCAAGACCCCATTCTAATGACTAAGGCCCCTATACTACATCCATAAGGTTTTTGGATGTTGGGTTTGGGGGTTCTTTTGCTTCAAGTGCTCCCGGGTTTGGCTTTGGGTTTGGTTTAACTGTCTGGTCCTTAGTAGGAAATGTTGTGAAGGCCTACATCGACGCTAGACGGGATTTAAAGATTTTGTTTAGTGTTTATGAAGGCTATACAAGCCTGAATGTTCAAAACTGAGTTTTGGTGTATATCATACCTTGATGACGATAGACAAGAATTAGTAGGCACAGCCTTGTGAATTGTTCTGACACCTCTATTGGGGGTGTTGGAGTTTAAGCTTCATGTTTTCGGGTCCAGGATTCCGTGTTTTAGGGTTCGGCGGCTTCGGGTCCAGGACTCCACTTTCCTTGGGGTTTAGGGTTTAGGGTTTAGGACATATGTGCCCCCTTTAAGGGATAGGTTTTCTGGGGTTAAGGTGAAAACCCTAAACCCTAAACCCCTAACCCCTAAACCCCTAAACCCCTAAACCCCCAAACCCTAACCCCTAAACCCTAAACCCCTAAACCCCTAAACCCTAAACCCCTAAACCCCTAAACCCTAAACCCGAAACCCTAAACCCCTGAACCCCTAGGGTTTGAAGGCGGCGAGAGAGCTGTGCCCGGTAGAGCTGCTTGTCGTACACGTAGGACATGTGCACGACAGTGTTCTTCTGATCATACGGGTACCGGTGCATGAACTCCTCCCTGTCTTCAGGCTTCAGCTTTGCGAACATGAAGTCGGCCGAGCAGATCCTGATCCGATGGGCAATTACGTTAGCCAGTGTGGCGTGGTGCGTACTGACCTGAGTTCTGCATGGCATCTAGGAGTGCCGGCTTCAAGTTCCAGGCTGAACTGACAAGTGCATCCGAGTCTCGGTTGCCGCCTATCTCCCGCAAGCATCGCGGGCAGACGTGACAGGGGCGATGGGTGATGTCGTTGTACCGGACAGCTCGAAGGGGTGGTAAGTTGTGGTATGGAGGTTCGAGCACCTCCTGTGGCGGGGGGGTCTTCGCGAAAATGGTAGTGGTCATGCTTTGGAATGGACGATACAGCAGTGCGGATTGAACTCGTGTACAAGCCTCGGGACCGCACGTAGCCCATGAATTTGTGGATCGCCTCCCTGTACTCTGGCGGGAGGCTGTAATCCACTGGGTCTGCGTCGCCCCTAAACCCCCAAACCCTAAACCCCCAAACCCCAAACCCCTAAACCCTAAACCCCTAAACCCTAAACCCCTAAACCCCTAAACCCCTAAACCCCTAAACCCTGCACCCTAAACCCCTAAACCCCTAAACCCCTAAACCCTAAACCCCTAAACCCCAAAACCCTAAACCCCTAAACCCCTAAACCCTAAACCCTAAACTTTAAACCCCTAACTCCTAACCCTTAGGCTTCCGATGTTTAGACTCTGTTCTTACAGGGCCGTGGAGACTTGATCGACGGCTCTGAGCCCATAAACCCGAAGCCCCGCTAAACCCCCAAAACCCCCCCACAGCCCCCAAACCCAGAAAGCCCTGCTAGGCCCGAACCCTTCGAAACCCCTGTTCCCGAAACCCTAAACCCTCAATCCCAAGCCCTTAAACCCCTGTAGCCCCAAGCCCCAAAAGCATGAGCGCTTGAAGCCGAGAATCCAAAACCCCAACCCTCAACTGTCTGGTGCTTAGTGGGGAATGGGGGAATGGATCCCTATAGTAGTCCCTATATAATCCCCAATAATAGTCCCCGTAACCCATTCCCCCATTCCCTACGAAGGACCAGACAGCCTAAACTCCGATGTTCTAAACCCTAAACCCTAAACCCCAAACCCTGAACCTTGAACCCCAAACAAAGCCCCAAACAACATGTGTAGCAGGTGTGGTATTTTGGGGCTCGGTGAGTTCAGGGTTTAGCGTTTGGGGTTTCTCGCGTAGGATTTAGGATTGAGGGGCCGGTTCGGGGCTACGGTTTAGGTATTCAGAGGGCTCACCTAACCACATCTTTAAGTTACGGAGTCTATAAAAGGCCTAATCTGATCAGTATGGTGATCCCTAAACCCTAAACCCTAAACCATAAACCCTAAACCCTAACCCTAAATCCTAAACCTCTAAACCCTAAACCCTAAAGCTTTGACCTTAGAGCTTCGGCTTAAAGTGGCCTGCGCCTGCTTTCGGATAGCAACCTACCTTAACCCACCAGAACCTACTTTTTTTGTAGGGATAGAAGGGTTTGGGGTTTAGGGTTTAGGGGTTAGGGGTTATAAGAACCTACAAAAATGTAGGGTTTGGTAGGTTAAGGTAGACCCCTACACCCCGAGCCCGAAGCACCCGAAACCTTCATAATCCCAGAGCCTCCAAAACCCCTTAATTAAGGATTTAGGGTTTAGGGTTAAGTCTTCAGGGTTTAGGGTTTATAAGGGTTTAGGGTTTAGGGTTTAGGGATTTACCCAGAGCCTCCAAAACCCCTTAATTAAGGAATATCCCTTAAATTATATGATTTAAGGTATATTCCGTAATTCAGGGGTTTTGGAGGCTCTGGGATCAGAACGCCCCAAACGCAAGCCCGTAGAAGCCCTCATAGAACCGCCTTTGAAGGAACCCTTGTAGAACAGCCTTAACTAACAGAATTGACAACCCCTACAAAACCCTACACCCCAAGCCCCAAACCCCCGGTCCTGAAGTAGAGCGAAATTTCTGGCCACAGCCACATCGTCGAACTTCGAGAAATCTGCTGCCTCTGCAATGTGTGGCTTGGGAAAGTCATGATCTAGGGATAATCAAGTTTAATGTTAGGTCTCAGGGGCTTGGGGCCAACACAGGCAGTATACGCCGTCAAGCACCCAGAAATATTGAAAACAGTGCTGACAGCAAAATAGGCTTCTTGATGTAGCTATAGTTGTTAAAAAAGAGAAAGTATGAAGTGGCCCCAAAAAGCAATACGAACAAAAACCCCACACACACACACACGCAGTCAGAAGCAAAAACACACATGCGGAGACAGCGACGCCCTCCTTGTTATCAAGAACAGGAGAAAAGACACAGAGAGAAAGACAGAGAGAGAGAGAGAGAGTGAGCGAGAGAGCTCATTGCTACAAAGAAGGGAGAAAAGAAAGACATGAAAGACAATCACAAGCATGCAATATGACTTGAAACAAATGCAGGAAGGAAAACAAACACAAATACGTTTGTACCTACATACGTACATACACACATACATACATATATACGTTTATAGTTATGTTGTATTATGGTATACCATAATATGCTATGTTGCATTACATTCTAATACAATAATATACCACACGGATACTGTATTAAACCATATGATGCAAAATTAGACTATATTGTACTATAGTGTACGATGTGGTATTATATCTCATTTTACGTGTTGTATTGTAGCATATTGCATTATTTCATAGCATACTGTATCATCTTATGGTATATGAGTTATATTTCATTATAGCCGGTGGTTGTTTCTTCGTTGTGTTTAGTCATGCAATTTATGTACTATGACATTATATTACATATATTTTTGTAGTGTATCACCTTGTACTACAAGAACATATCTACTCATATTCTAGAAACCTATGTTGTGTTATACTATTTTACATTAACCTATACTGCATCATGCTATGAGAATATATGTTTTATTATGCTTGCGCACATACATACATACATACATACATACATAATATACATATATATATGTCCTTCATAAGTAGTTCTGAAAACAACCATAAACCCTAAACTCTCATAAACCCTACATTCTTAAAAACCCTAAACCCTGAACTCTTGAAGCTCTAAACCGAGTCCCCTGCGCTTCCTCCGGATATTTATAGATGTACTTCATAGGTTGTCCTCAAAACCCTAAACCCTAAACCCTAACCCCAACCCTAAACCCTTAAAGACCGAAACCCTAACCGCTCAACCCTAAACCTTTACAACACTGAACCCTAAACCCTAAACTCTTAAAGCCCTCAATCCTAAACTCTTAAAATCCTACACCCTTAAAACCCCTCCCCGCGCCTTGAAGGCGAGGCCCAGCTGCTCCGCGGCGAGCTCCAGGCTATCGGAGTCCCGTTGCCTCGAAAGTTTCCCTTTAAAGGGTTCTATAGGGGTTCGTTAAGGGTTTAGGGTTCAGGGTTTAGGGTTTTGGGTTTAGGGTTTAGGGTTCGGAAAGGGTTCTACAGGGGGTTCTATGAGGGTTCTATAGGGTTCTTTAAGGCTTTCACTTAAGGGTTCTAGAGGGGATCTATAGGTTCTATAAGGGTTCTATACTGGTTCTATAAAAAGGGCATTGAGGATTTTCGGGTTTAGGGTTTAGGATGGTTTCGGGTTTAAGGGAAAAACTTAGGATGGGGTTGTTGGGTTATGCTAGTTACAGTAAAGGTATATGAAGGGACCCGAACGGTTTGATGTTTAGAGTTAAACTTAGGATTTTGGGTATAATAGTAAGTAAACGTGTGGGTAAATAAACCCTAAACCCCTACGGTTTGATTTTTAGAGTTAAACTTACGGGACTTAGTAAGTTGGTTATAAGCACGGTTACAATTAGGGTAACTCCATTAGGGCACTTATAACTCTACTTATAACCTACTTACTAAGTCCCCTGCCCCTTCAAGTAGGATTTGGGGTATAATAGTAAGGAAATGTGTTGGTCACTATTCACCGTTCCCGCCCGCATTGCTCGCTGAAGGTCCTGAAACAACAATGGTTATTTAGGATTCCTACGAAATGCAGAGGATTATTTAGAACTGTTGGTCTATGTGTAAAGCCTTTATACGGGTTCCTGAAGGGATCAAAATTGGATCGGCAAGGGCTCTATGACTATATAGTATAGTTGCGTTTCTCCTTCAATGTTGGTGCTCTTTAGAAGGACTTGTGGAAGGAGTTTATGGGGCTTTGTAGGGTTCTATAAGAGTTGTGTAGGTATCCGTGAAGGTTTCCAGAAGGGTCCTGTAGTCTTTTTTGGCGTTCTGTGCAGGGCCTTGCGGGGAATATATCCTGCATTTAATTTGGGCATTTGGGCACACGGATGGAATATTTAGGGTTTGGGGCTTTACGGGCCGGGCCCTAAACCTTCAACCCTAGATCCTGAAGCCTACGCCCTAGTGATTAGGGCTTTGGGCTCCGGGCTCTAGCCCTGCGTCGCATATTCAGAGGTCGAGAAGCCGTTACATCCCCGTACAGGTCACGTTATCACGCTATAGATTTCCCTTAAACCCCTGTTCACAAATTAATAAGGCCCCCCTAAACCCTGAACCCTAAACCCCAATCCTAATACCCTAAACACTAAACCCTAAACCCGTGCTTCTCGGCCGGCACGCCTCATACTCTGCGGAATCCACCTGGCCACACCTGCTACACATGTTGTTTGGGGCTTTGTTTAGGGTTCAGGGTTTTAGGGTTTGGGGTTTAGGGTTTAGGGTTTAGAACATGGGAGTTTAGGCTGTCTGGTTCTTAGTAGGACTATTATTCGGGATTATATAGGGACTACTATAGGGATCCATTCCCCCATTCCCTACTAAGCACCATACAGCTCTTTGGGGCTTTGAAGTAACCAGGAGAGAAAAGCAAAAAAAAAAGTGTGTTTCATAATCGTTCCTTTAAGAAACAAGTCCCAAAAAAAGACAAAAGTATGGTAGTCCAGAACCAGGCTGCTTGGGGAGGGGGTTCGGGTTTATAATTCATTTCTAGGCTTTAAATTCTTTGGGTGCATGCTTGGGTCCTTAGCCCTGAACCCCTTGGTCGCGGGTGTCCAGGGCTCTGTCGTTTAGGGTTTGGGATTTGGGATTAGGGTTTCGTGTTGCGCTTAGGGCGTTTAGGGCTTAGGGTGTAGGCCCCCTAGCTCGATCCTTAGTTGCTGAGTTCATAAGCCCCAAAAAGGTGTACACTTTCAGTTTTATAGTGGGTAATATTATCCCAAAAAGTATAGTATAAAGTGTATCCACTCAGCTACTAAGAAGCCCAAAACCCTTTAAGGAACCACACATCTGATCCTTTAAAGGAACCCTTAAGTATAAAGTGCATCCACTCAGCTACTAAGGATCTCATGAACACGGACATGATGTCCGGCATCCCGGAGAGCTGGGCCCTGAGGTCTAAACCCTAAGCCCTTTGCCCTGGCCACAAAACCTCAAACCCTAATCACTAAACCCTAAATCCTAATCCCTAAACCCTAAACCTCTCTTCTTCAACAACCGGGCCCCAAAAGGAATTAGTAGGCATAGTCTTGTGAACTGTTCTGACACCTCTGTTGGGGATGTTGGAGTTTATGCTTCATGTTTTACTCTCTTCTTCAACAACCGGGCCCCAAAAAGTTCAAACTTTGTAACATGGAGCCAATATATAAGGCAAAAAGTTTAAAGTTCCCCCGTTCACTATCTAAGTTACATGACCCTAAACCCTAAACCCTAATCCCGGACCCCTAGGCCCTAAACCCTTACATGACCCTGAACCCTAAACCCTACTCCCTGACCCCTAAACCCTTACATAACCCTGAACCCTAAACCCTAGTCCCTGACCCCTAAACCCTTAAATAACCCTGAACCCGAAACCCTCAACAAAACGAACGCACAGGTGACACCGTCGATGCCCTGCTCATGCCATCGAAAAGCTCATTGTGCCAGGTTTTCTATAAGTAGCGTTTCTGTACGGGCATTTGGGGTTGAGGGTTTAGGGGCATGGCGGTTTAGGATATAGGGATTTAGGGTTTGGGATTTTGGTTTCAGAATTTTCGACAAGGTTCGATAGGGGTTACACTCTCGGAGCTTGACAGATCATTTAGGGTTTTGGGTTGAAGGCTGGGTTTATAAATGATAGAAACGAAGACTGTCGCTTAGATTAACAGTTTTGGACGTAGATGCCACTCGCATCTTCCAAGGTTAGTGCTCTGCAAACATCACTGAACCGATTTGAGAGATGACACTAAGCCCCAAACCCTGAAAAAAAACACAATGGGACACTTTTGCTATTTATTGAGACCTCTCGACTCTAGGTTATCTAAACCCTAGAACCCTGACCAAACCCTAAACCCTAAACCCTAGAACCCTAAACCCTAAACCCTGAGCCACAAAGCCGGTGCCCCGACAAAGTCTTGCCGCCACCTGGTGCGACACCGAAGAGCTGGAGAAACCTTCGAACAGCCATCGCGGGAGCCCGAAACCCCTGTGGGTTTAGGGGTTTAGGGGTTTAGGGTTTAGGGTTTTAGGGTTTAGGGGTTTAGGGTTTAGGGTTTAGGGTTCAGGGTTTAGGGTAGAACCCGTCAAAGAACCCGCAAAAGCCGCTGACCAAACCCTAAACCCCTAGCTTTGGGGCAGCGATTTGGGTTTAGAGCTTGGGGTTTGGGGCATAGGGTTTAGAGCTTTGGTGTGTAGGTTTGGGGGACAGGCTCCTGGTTGCAATATAGGGGCTCCGTAATCAGCAAGGATTTCGGGGGTATGTTTTACAATCATGTTGCAGGGACGAGAAGGGTATGCTATTAGTCCTTGTACTAGGGTTTAGGAAGGCTGTGGATTTATATTTGGGAGTTTGGGGCTTCCGGGGTCTAGCATTTGGGAGACGGTTTAGGGTTTAGGGCTTAGGGTTTAGGGTGTGAGATTTTTTTGACTTACCGGTTTACAGGGCTTCAGGTATAGGGCTTTGGGGTTCTTGCGAGGGACATCTTCTTGGATCGCTGGGGCCTGTCATTCAAGGTGTAATATAGGGCCTTAGTACTTAGAATAGGCTTTTGGGGGGCGTTATACTATACTTATAATAAGGAACCCAAATGGTACAGGTAACTACTTAGGCCCCTCTGGCACTTGCGTTGCGAGCTGAGGGTGCAGTGTCTAGGAACCCGAGTTCAAAAACCTCCTAGCCCTGAGATACCGTGGACCCAAAATACCCTTCAAGCAGAGGGTTTAGGGTTTAGGGTTCTATGCAGGTTCTGTACGAGTCTTATACGGTTTTGTAAGAGTTGACTGCTGTCTCATCTCCTATCGGGCTTCGAATTGGTTTTGTCTGGGCTCTTGTTAAGGGATTTAGTTTAAGTTACCACAATCAGGAAACCATATTACTTACCATGCATCCCCATTCCTTAACAAGAACCCAGTAGCGAGGATGGAAGGCTCCTTAATCGATTTAAGTTGTCTTGCCTTACAGCAGAAGAAAATGTCCCAATCAACTTCAGGTATACTCCTTATTTCATTCAGGGTCCTGGGCTCTGAAGAACCCCACGCCAGATAATGGCACACGGCCAGAGAGCTAGGGTGTAGGGCTTAGGGTTTTAGAGCTAGGGTTTAGTAAACCCTAAACCCTAGTAAGGAACCCTAAGAAGGTCGGATCGATAGGGTTCCGGTGGGGTCTGAGCAAAGGGACTCAAAACAATTAGACTGGGGCTGTTTCGTCTGCATACTGCAAGAATATTAGAGACTTACAAGGCAAAGATACCCCTAATGAGACTTACAAGGGAAGGGTGCTCCGGAGAATTACAAGAGAAGGATACTCCTAATAATTCAACCTCGATGCAAGGTTGATATAATTATAATGCGCAAGTGTATGATCTACCCTAAACCCTAAAGCCTACGGGCTGCGACGCTGAGGCGGCCGACAGAATGCAGAAGCCGCCAGCGAAAGAGATCAGCTGAAAACCCAGCCTCGATCCAGATTTGGCTTTACCGGGTTTTGACGGGTTTACGGTTGAGGGTTTACGGCTTCAGATTCAGGTGGCATAGCAGGTTTATAGGGGGTTCGCAGGGTTCTATCATGGTGCTATCGGGTCTATACACGGTTCTACTAGGGTCTTATAGTGCGTGTACAAGATTCTATCAGATGTTTTTGTATTTCTCGATCAACGCTGTCTTCTTTGGTAACATCCCGGAGAGTACTCTAAAGCGGACAACCATGTCGGCAAGGTTCCATCAGGTTGGAACCTTGCCTCTCTTCTTCAACAACCGGGGCCCAAAAAGTTCAAACTTTGTAAGAAAGAGCTAATATATAAGGCCAAAAAGTTTAAAGTTCCCCCGTTCACTATCTAAGTTGCTAGGTCCCTTGAGCCTTTAAGTATCCCAGGGCCTAGGGGAACTAGAGGCTGACCTTTGGGATTGTACAGGGGTCACAGTACTCCAAAAAAAACATTCAAGGTTGCCTACTTGGAGGTTCATGGGTAGTTCTAAGTGGGGTTATAAGTAAGATGAGTATAGTTATAACCCATATTAGGGGACTTCTAGCCCTACTTATAACTACCCATGAACCTCCAAGTACTCTACTGCTAAGTCATGCAATACATTATGCCTTATGTGTTGTGCTGTGAAGAGAGTGTATGGGCCTATCTTGCCGCAGCCACATGTACAAAACCCTCCAGAAACCGCTGAGAACATGCAACCCTCTCAGACTCTGCAAAAACCTTGCACAACAACACAAAACCCTAAACCCTAACACCTTAACCCCAAAACGGCTACAAAACCCTATGACGCTCTCTAGAAGGATCAATGGGCTCAGGACTTTGCAAGGCTTGGGGCAACTGGTGGGCTTTGCGATTCAGGCTTGTAGGGTCTCGGGTGTTGAGGTCTCATGGTTCAGGGTTTCGGGATGAGGATTTAGGGTTTAGGGTTTAGGGTTTCGGGATGAGGATTTAGGGTTTAGGGTTTAGGGTTCAGGGTCTAGGGTTCAGGGTTTCGGGATGAGGGTTTAGGGTTTAGGGTTTAGGGATGAGGGTTTAGGATTTAGGGCTTAGGGTTTAGGGTTTCGGGATGAGGATTTAGGGTTTAGAGTTTAGGGTTTCGGATTTAGGTTAAGGATTTAGGGTTGGTTTAGGAAGACCGCACAACTTGTTAAATCTCTCTGCGCTTGCCTATCGGGAGCAGTGGAAGCTTCCAGTGCTGTAGAGGTCTTCACAAAGTCTTTTAGGGCTTCATGGGTTTTAAAATTTAGGGTTTAGGGTTTACGGTTTAAGGCAATAAACACTTCATGATGAAACCCTATCCCTAAACAACTAAACACCAAACCTCAAACCTTCTTATGGTGAAACCCTCTGCCACGTTCGGCCAGCGGCAGGATCTGCGCTCTCAGCGAGCCATCTGCAAAGGTGAGCCAAGGTTACAGATCTACAGTTTGTGAGTTAGGGTCTAAGCTTAAAGTTTGGCTTGGGGCTTTGCGATATGGGTTTGGGATTGAAGGGTTTAAGGTTTAAGCGAAGGTTTGGGATTCGAAACTTAGGGTCTAGGATTTAGGATGAAGGATTCAGAGTTAAGGGCTCAAGTTTAAAGTTCAGAGTCGGGGTACTAGTGAAACCTTCATCCCTGGAACATGTAAACCTCAGCTCTAAACCGTCAGATCCCTGAAAACACTAAGACCCCTGCATCATAAGAACCCCCTATATAGAGACTCCAATACCCCTTAATTCAGGAATATATCTTACCTTAAACCATTTTGGGAATCCTACGATAATTTAAGGCATATTCCTTAATAAAGGAGTCTCTGGGCCTAAGCGAAAAACCCTCTTATCACCTGAACCCTCCAAGTTGGGCCCGCCGGGCTCTGAGGCTAAAAGCCTAGGGTTTAGGGTTCCCTAAACCCTAAACCTTAAAACGCGAAATCCTAAATGGCTGGAATCGGGAGGGGGGGACCCTATGGCTGACGTTTCTGATGCTGCGGAAATTTAAAAAACCGATATCTGAATAATTCGCACGAGTGTTCCGGTATATTCCTTGTATCATTCTACCACAAAACAAACCCTGCACCCCAATCTTAGCATTACGGCTCTTTATCATGCACCGAACCCTAAGAACCGTTATTTCGAATAGGGTCGAAGGGTATATTACACAGTATAGCAGATTACCAGTGGATGTTACCCAGAGGGTCCATATATCCGACCATTACGGAATAAGGTCCTGAAAGACCATCCCTATTATGGCTTTGGGGAACGAATACCATAATAGTAGCATATATGGACCCTCTTGGTTCCTAAACCTTAAACCCTAAACCCCAAAGCCCTAAACCCCCTAAACCCTAAAGGTTTAGGGCTTAGGGGTTTAGGGCTTGGAGCTTTGAATATATGGTTTACGGCTTACTTAGGATTCAATTTGTAGAAGTTCGGGTTTGAGGCTTACTTTGGATTTCAAACTGAGGGTTTCGTGTTTACTTGGTAAGTAGGTTATAAGCAGAGTTATAAGTACCCTAAATGGAGTTACCCTAATTATAACGCTACTTATAACAACTTACTAAGTCCCCTGCCCCTTCAAGTAGGCTTCAGAACACAGGGTCTAGGGCTTACTTAGGATTAGCCGAAAAGACCTACTTGTTAAGGGTTCCTCATTATGATTTCTATACATGGTTCCTTAAAAAGGTAGGTCTTCAAACCTAAACCCTAAACCCTTTTCGGCTACAGGTAGGATGACTTTAATAGGGCCCCAAAAAAACCACGTAAGCAAAAATAAGGATAGAAATATCCCATATTCTTATAAACCCCCTTATAATGAGGCCCAATAAGGTAGGGATATCCCCATAAAATGCTTATGCTTATGTGCTTTTGGGGTCTCTAAACCCTAAACCCTAAACCCTAAATCCTAAACCCTAAACCCTAAACCCTAAACCGTTTAATGTTTTGGGGCTTCGGGCTCCGGGCCCGCACCTTCTCCAAGCTGCTGCGTTTCGAGGGCGGTCTCGGCGTAGTCGTCCTTGGTGCAAACATGGGGACCTTAAGAATTAGAGTAGAGTTGCTAAATCCTTAAAATAAGGATCCATAAGATGGTTTTATATTTGGGACGCTAAGACTTAGAACATGGTTTTGGGTAGGTTTGGCAAAAAAATTTAAGAGTGAATATAAGCGGATATGATTACTAATTGACTACTCGACCCTCTCTATTGCACTCGACATCTTGATGCCTGAACTCTGAACCCCACCTGTCACACAAGAGAGTGTACATTTTCCAGGTTCCTTTTCTCAACAGACCCCTACAAAATCCTTAAGAGCCCATTGGCTATCAGGTAAATCCTGAAACCCCATGCCTGCGCCCTATACCGCACCCTATACCCTACCCAGATCTTACAATATGGGAGTTTCCCAAAAAAAAAGGGGAGCCCAATATTGTACCCTAAATAGTAGGATCCTTATTATAAGGTCCCCAAAATAAGGTACCCCTACGTTCGGAAACTCCCATATACCTGCATCTAATTGAGGAGAACTCCTTCATCCGAACTATGACCAGAGATCCTGCCGTAATAGCTTTGCGGCTGCTTCATTAAAGTTGGACTTAGTAAGTACTTGAAGGGGCAGGGGACATAGTATGCTGGTTATAAGTAGGGTTATAATTAGGGTAACTCCATTTAGGGCACTTACAACTCTACTTATAACCTACTTACTAAGTCCCCTGCCCCTTCAAGTAGGGTTATATTTGGGGTTATCAGTGCCCTCAGTAAGGTTGTGCTAATTATAAACTGCTTACTAAGTCCCATGAGCCGTTTTATGTAGGGGTTAAGCCCCTGAACCCTAAAACCTAAACCTTCAGGGTTTAGGGCTGCTCCTTAACTCTTAACTCGACACGAGTAACCTCACATCTAGGGTTTAGGGTTTAATTGTCGGTTCATTGGTAGTTAAGTCGCGTTGAAGGTAGGATAGTTTTGACCCATGTTAGGGGACGTCGAACCCAACTTGCAACTACCCATGAACCTCCAACTGCCAATTGCAATCTGATCAAAACGAAACCGCCAAATCAGGCCCTCCCGAGACCCCCAAACTGCAATCGCAATGACGAAACTCCCAACTGAAGCCCTCTAAACCCCTTTGAGAAACGCGAATTTAAAAGAATATTCAAAAAGTGGTGTATACTATGTTCCACTCAGTTGCTGAGTTCATAAGCCCCAAAAAGTGTACACTTTTAGTTTTCTAGTGGGTAATATTATCCAAAAAAGTGTAAAGTGTATCCACTCAGCGACTAAGTCTAGGTTTCTGATAACTGTAGTAAAATATCCCCAAAAACCCTTTTCTAATTATGAAGGTCCCTACATTAAACCCAGGACATCAACCCCTAAACCCTCATTGTAGAACCCGTATAGAGACCAGGAAAGCCTAAAACGCTTGACCCTAAACCCCAAACGCGGACATGGGAAGGCCTCTGCGTCGTAAGCGAAGCCCATTCCGGAGGCGAAGAAGCAAATGCCGGCTACTGACCTGACAGTCCAGGGTTCAGGGTTTGCTTGCTTGGGGTTTAAATTGTGTTGAGGGCTTAGGCTTTCCGGGTTTCTAGCGTGTTTAGGGTTTGGGGTGTTTAGCATGCCCTTGGGAGTTTTCGGGGCTCAGGATGCTTTTGGCTTGTTTGGTTGTGCTTCGGGTTTATAGTGAACCCCAGAAAGTTGGAACATGGATCCAGGAGGATTAGCGCTAGGATCCCTTATACTTTAGCTTAAGGGCATGAAGATAATGATGTTCCAACTTTCTGGCTTCTGCTATAGGGCTTTTGGGTTTGGGGGTTCAAGGCCTCTGGGTTTCGGGGCTTGGGGCTCAAGATGTGGGAGGTTTAGGGTTTAGGGTTTAGGGCTTATGAAAATTCAGGATTCAGGCTTTTGTGGTGGTTTTGCGGTATGTTCTCGGATAGCTGTATAGGGACGATAACTGGATGCCGGTTTTGTAGAGGCTTTACAGCTCTATGGGTCAAAATCTTTTTTAGGGCTTCGAGCTCAGAGATTTAGGGCCTTGGTTTACGACTCGCTTAGGCCTAAGCGTTTCGCGGTTAAGGTTCGGGTTTAGGGTTTATAGGGTTGAGGGTTTAGATTTGGGTCCCTAAACAGCCTCCCCAACCCTTATGGTTACTAAGTCCTATGAATACAACCTCCTACACCCACCTCCTCATCCTAAACCCTAAACCCTAAACCCCTAAACCAAAACCCTATACCCCTAAATCCCCTCCTAAAATCTTCTAGGAGCCCCTACAGACCCTAAAACCCCCAAACCCTGAAACCCAAACCCCTCAACGCTAAAGCTGTAAACAAAACATGTTCTTTAAAGATGCTAAATCCCTAAACCCTAAACCTTAAAGCCCCTCACTCCCTAAACTCGAACACCCCGAAGCTCGAAAACCCTAAACCCCCTAGATTCTACAACCCCGAACTCCTCTAAGGCCACCCTAAACCCTATACACCAAACCCTGAACCCTGAACCCAATTACCCAACCCTGAACCCTAAACCCTAAACCCTGAACCCTAAACCCTAAACCCTGAACCCAATTCCAGCCAAAGAACAGAGAGCACCAAACCTCGAGCAGGTTGTTCATGGGATCCTTCCGTCGATTTGAGGTTGAGAGTTTAGGGTTTAGGGTTTAGGCGGTTTAGGGTTTAGGGTTGAGGGGTTTAGGAGTTTAGGAGTTTAGGGTCCAGGGGTTTAGGGGTTTAGGGGTTTAGGGGTTTAGGGGTGGGTTTAGGGGTGAGGGTTGATGGTTAAGGCTTCACGGCCCGGTGTGCGCCGTCACATACCGCCGAAAGCGCGTATCCTGTCCACGACCTGCACCCCTTCCGAAAAGACAGCCCATAGTCCTCAACGCCTGAACCTTTAGGACTCGCATCTCTCAGTAAACCCTAAACCCTACACCCTAAACCCTAAACCGTTTAGTGCTGACGGAAGCCGCGGCTCTGAACAACAACGGCCCAAATGCTGCAAGCGTCATCCATACAAGCGATACCTCAAAGTGCTATCAGGGTTTGCAGGGTTTTCGGTTTTAAGACTTATGGGGCTTATAGGGCTTACAGGGTTCAGGGCCCGCAAAGCGCCCTCAAAACCCGCGAAAACAACCAAAACCTACAACCCAAACCACAGACAGCCGCAAGACTAAAACCCCAAACCCTAAATCCCTAAACCCCAAAACCCTAAACCCTGAAACCGTAGACCCTGAACCCAAACGCGAAAAAATGCCTGAAACGCGGAAGGGCAGGCAGGCACAACAGCCCTACCGAGGTGCTTGTCGGTGCCTTCGGGGGGCTTCACTGAAAACCCAAGCCCCTGAGCCCTTAAACCCCAAACCTTGTAGGGTTTATGGTTTCTGGGTTTAGGGTTTAGGGCTAGGGTTTAGGGTTTTAGGGTTTAGGGTTGAACCCCGCAGCGGGTCCCTGAATGGATGGTGGTGAGCGCAGAGATATCCATACAGCGTCGACACCACTGCAGTGCTGAGCCTGGACGTGGAATTCATGACCCTAAACCTTGAATACCTAAACCTCCAACCCCTGAACCCTAAACCCTAAACCCGTAAGCCCCTAAACCTCAAACCCTACAACATCCCGAATGTCAGTGCCCTGGAACTCCAAAACCCTGAAGCCCTGAAACCCTTCTGCCCCAAACCTCGCAATCCCCCCAGACACTCCAATATCACTTAATTAAGGAATATGCTTTAAATCATATGAGGGATCCTATTGTAACTTAAGGTAGATTCCCTAATTAAGGGATATTGGAGTCTCTGGGACGAAACCCTTAACCCATCGAAAGCAGCCCCTCTTTCTTGTCAGTAGGAAGAACTCCATATTCGGGTCAGGTGGCTCTTATCTGATTCTTGCTGTTTGTTGGAGGGTCTTATACCATAAACCCCAAACCCCAAAACCACAGACCCGTATACACTAAATCCTGAAACTTCAAACCCTTACAGTAGAAGCCAGAAAGTTGGAACATCATTATCCTCATGCCCTTAAGGTAAAGTATAAGGGATCCTAGCACTAATCCTCCTAAAGCCATGTTCCAACTTTCTAAAGCCATGTTCCAACTTTCTGGGGTTCACTGTAAGCCCTGTAACCCGGGAGGTTTAGGGGCCTGGGGTTTTGGGACTGAGGGATTAGGGGTTTGTGGAGGATTTAGGATTTAGGGTGTTGGGTTTGGGTTTAGGGTTTAGGGTTTAGGGTTTAGGGTTTAGGGTGTTGGGTTTAGGGTGTTGGGTTTAGGGTTTAGGGTTTAGGGTGTTGGGTTTGGTGCTTTAGGGACCGGGGCTTTGGATTTGGCTTGAGGAGATTTTGAATTAAAGGTCCATGGTCTGGGGCCTAGGGTGTCTGGGTGCAGGGTGCTATTGCTGCTGCTGCTGCTACTGCTACAGCTACCGCTACAGCTGCTGCTACTGGGCTGGCACGTATTCTACTATACTTATGTCGTTAGGAACCAGGAACCCCTAAAACCTCATTCTAGGGGGACTTCCGAAGCCCCATGCCCTACAATTACTATAGGGGCCTGAATAATTAGAATAGGGTTTGGGGGCACATTATACACTAGTTATAATACGGAACCCCCAAGATAGTATAGGTAATTTTTTAAGGCCCCTAAATTATAGAATCCTACTATAGATCCCTTATAGACCCCTCTAAGGATTCCTTTAAAGGGAACCCGAGGAGCCCCTACATTGTCCGGACGGTATAGTAAACCGTGGCTTTTCTCCCGTCCTTCGAGTCCGAAATCCTACACAGGGGGCCCGAAACCCTGAGTGACCCCGTGTACTTGGAGGTTCAGGGATAGTTTTTAAAGTAGGGTTGTAAGTAGGGTTCCTTTAAAGGTTCTATAGGGTTTAGGGTTTAGGGTAGTTATAAGTAGGGTTGTAGGTCCTAACTATATATCTCCTCCTTACAACCTCACGTATACCTACCCAAAAACCTCCAAGTAGGGGGATGCCAGTAAACACTTGTGTGATGATTGCAGGATCTTTACGTTTATGTGGTCTTTGGTCCCCTGTGTAGGCACCCGGATCGGCACTTTTGAAACTCCAAGGCCCATGTAAACTCTAGGCTAAGGGTTTAAATTCGAGCCGCTTAACTTCTCGCAGGCAATCTTGGAATCCTAACAAAACGTGCTAAAGCCCAGGACCTAAGTGGAGCAACGACCCTGATGTAGACTCATTACTTAAGCCCTCAACATTACGATCCCTTTGCTAATCCTAGTAACGGCAGCGCCTTTATCTCACATGTCTACATGAAGCTCTGAATCCCCAAATGCTTGACGCAAGGGGGGGGGTTCTATAAGGATTGTATAAGGTGTATAAGGGTTCCAGAAACGTTCTTTGAAGGTTGCCGGCTACCTCTAAACCCTGATCCCTGAACCCTAAATCGTGAACCTAGACCCTAAATTGACCCTAAACCTCCAAGAGAGTGTCTAGGCAGGGCCGGGGCGCAGCTGGATGGAGCCCAGATTCGTAAACACGGCCGCCAGGATATTGATCTGCAGGTCCTCCGCTATGAGGGTGAGGGCTTCTGCTGTTTGGGGTTAGGGTTTCTTGGGTTTAGGGTTAGGCTCCTTTTTAAGAAAATGGGGGAGGCTTAGGGCTTCTAGGGTTTAGGGTTTCTAGGGTTTAGGGCCCTTCAAGGGTTCCTTAAAGGGCTCTATAAGGGATCTATGGTAGGGTTCTATGGTAGGTCTTCTTGAGGGTTTAGGGTCTTAGGGTTTAGGGTTTCTGGGGTTTAGGGCTTCCAGGTTTCAGGTTCAGGTTTTCTTCGGCAAGGTGTGCTCTGTGTAAGAAGAGTGGATTGGTCCAAAATACCTGGGACCCTAAAAGTTTAAGCTGCGGTATGGTCCGTACTTGAAGGGTTTCAAGCTCAGGCTTTGCTGTTTGTGGTTAGGGTGTAGGTTTAGTTGTTTAGCTGTAAGAACTCTAAACCCTAAACTTTTAGGGGCTGCGCCCTTGTGCGCCAGCGCAGCATTTTGTGGTTTTCACTATCAGAAGCAACGTCAACAGAATTTCCAGCCAATTTACTTAAACCTTTTCTTAACCAGCACCAGTTAAGCCTTAAGCAAAACCCATTCGAAGGACCTGTCGATTGGGCTATTCGTGGGGAGATTTCGGGTTCTCGTGGAGTGACGCTTTCGTGGAGAGCGATTCGGGCTTTCGTGGGGAGCGATTCGATTCGGGCTTTCGTGGAGGGCGGTTCGGGCTTTCTTGGGGAGCGATTCGGGTATTTGTAAGGAGCGATTCGGGTTTTCGTGGGGAGCGAGTCGGGCTTTCGTGGGGAACGATTTGGGCTTTCGTGGGGAACGATTCGGGCTTTCGTAGGGAGCGGTTCGGGTTTTCGTGGGGAGCGAGTCGAGCTTTCGTGGGGAGCGATTCGGACTTTCGTGGGGAGGGATTCGGATTTTCGTGGGAGCGATTCGGGCTTTCTTGGGAAGGAATTCGGACTTTCGCGTTGCGTGGGGGCATGTGGGGGGGGGGGGGTTTCGGGTTTTCGGGGGGGGGGGTTTAGGGTTTCGGGGGGGGGGAGCAAGAATATGGTGGGAGGGATGGGGAGAAAGCGAACGGCACTCGGGCAGCGAAGCCAACGGGGCCAACCAAAGCAAAACTGTATTGAAAGCAAANGGGGATTCGGGTTTTCGTGGGGAGGGGTTTAGGGTTTCGCGGGGAGGGAGTCAGAATATCGTGGGAGGGATTGCGAGAAAGCGAACGTCACTTCGGCAGCGAAGCCAATCGGGTCAACCAAAGCCAATATTGATTGCAAGCAGAAGCATCGACAACCTCCGCGAATTCCCATTTCAAGCGAAAAAATTTCAAAACTAAGGATTAGGGCAGCCCCCTTAAGGCGAGAGCGCCACGCTGCACTGGCGAACCCTAAACCCCTAAACCCTAAACCCTAACCTCAACAGAACTCTACAACCCTGAACAGCAACCACGACACACCTGAACCTAGAAGTCCTCAAGCCCAGCACCTCAAGGAAACCCTAAACCTTAAACCCTTCCCGCTTTTGAAAAATATACTTTGGCCTTAAAGTACTCCCTATATAGGTACATTGGGGCCCAAAGTATATACTATTTGGGTACATGGATCCTTAAGGTGGGGCTTTTAAAGCTGTAAAAAAATATTAGCAAATAAGATCCTCTTAAGCCCAATAAGGGAAAATATAAAATGTCCCAAAGCCCTACCTAGGAAAGGCCTCATAGGACTTTATGGCTTTTCGGTCACAAGCTCGAGAGTTCGGAACTCGGGCTCCTGGGTTTAAGGCTTCGGGTGCATATAGTATCCTAAATAGTAGGATCCTTAATATAAGGACCCCTAAATAAGGTACCCCTAACTTTCGGCAACTCCCATGTAGATTCTGAGACTTGAGTGGGCCACAATCACGGCTCAGAGGCTGCAATACCACTTAATTAAGGAATATGCCTTAAGTTATAGTAGGATTCCTAATATGATTTAAGGTATATTCCTTACTTAAGGGGTATCGGAGTCTCTGGGGGATTCCTTGTCGTTAGGGCAACAAAGCGCCTATATGGGGCTTGACGGGAAGGAGGGGCTAGGAAAGACAGGCGCTCTCTCGCTAAATCCTAAACTCCCTGAGCGCTAAACCCCATTCCTTTTCAGGGATCGGGCTCTTATCCCAACTTCAACCTGACCCCCCAAAACCCAACAACCCCTTAATTCAAGAACATTTCTTCACACGAAAGGTTTTACAGAATCGAACAAGAACCCAAAATGTAAGGTCAAATCCTAAACCTTGGAAAACCCCTAAACCTACCCTAAACCGTAAACCCTAAACCCAGAGCAGGCCTTCATCATCTTCAGGAACAACCACCAGATGTAGGTGTCCCGGAACTCCGTAGCTACGAAGTGCCAGGGGCCTGCCCAGGGCTTCGGTGAGCATTTTCCAGGGTTGGGGGTTTACTTGAAGGGGCAGGGGACTTAGCAAGTTGGTTATAAGTAGGGTTATAATTAGGGTAACTCCATTTAGGGCACTTATAACTCTAGTTATAACCTACTTACTAAGTCCCCTGCCNGACTTAGCAAGTTGGTTATAAGTAGGGTTATAATTAGGGTAACTCCATTTAGGGCACTTATAACTCTAGTTATAACCTACTTACTAAGTCCCCTGCCCCTTCAAGTAGGACTGCCAGAGTCTGAGTTTTGGGTTTAGGGTTTAGGGTTTAGGGAGGGTTTAGGGTTTAGGGTTTAGGGTTTAGGGTTAGGGTTTCCGGTTAGAGCATAATTTTGAGAGTTTCGTGAGGAGGTTGCAGGGCTATAAACGATTTTAGTGGGCTTCGATGCTGCACCGTGTTGCTTGAAGGCCTTCCCTAAACCCTAAACCCTGAACCCTAAACCCTAAACCCTAGAAACGGCTTTGTTAAATCGAGTTTGGGGTTTAGGGTTCAGGGCTGCAAGCTGTCGGGTTTCGGGCTTGTGCTTTAAGGAGCGCTTACAGGATCCTGGCACGCAACTGATTTTTTGCTATTCTTCACATACATATGGGCCCTGAGACCTAATCCCGAAAAAAAACTAAACAACAGGCGATGAAAATAAAGCACGATAAACATAGAAACACACAAAAAACGAGAAAACAACAGAAACGTTGAAAGCAAACTCGAACTATGCAATACAGCTATACTTCCATGTCGTGCCGTCCTCGATCGTTATTGTTATGATCAGTTTGGCTGATGTGATTGTTCTTCTAATTACGGTCACTACTGTGATATTGATACTATTGAGTATTGCTATCCATTACTTTTCCTGTTTGTTATCACTACTATTTTCCGTTATGGCTTTTATCCTTGTCATCGTACCCTAAACCCTAAACCCCAAACCCTAAACCCATAAACCCTTTATCTTCTATCGTTACTAAAGAAACCTTAAAGGAAGCCTTAAAAGAACACTTAAAAGAAACTTTAAAGGAACCGTTACTATGGAAATACTAGAACCCTTAACCCTATAGAACCCTTACAGGAACCCTACTTATAAGCCTACTTATCGCTACTTCGAGCCCCCAAACCCTAAACCCTAAACCCTTTATCTTTACTATGAGCCCTAAACCCTACACCCGTTATCGTTCCTATGAGCCCTAAGCTAAACCTGAATGCTAAACCCTATATCCTTTACCGCTAAACCTTCAAGGAACCGTTACTACGAGCTTGGGTTCACCTCGGTCTCGGAAGTTACGATGAGCATACTAAAACCCTAAACCTTATAGATCCCTTAAGAGAAGCCCGTAAGAAACCCTTATAGAACCCTTATAGAACCCTTATAGATCCCTTATAGATCCCTTCTCGTACCCTCAAACCCTCATAGATCCCGTATAGATCCCTTATAGAACCCTTATAGATCCCTTATAGATCCTTTATAGATCCCTTCAAGGAACCCCTTTTAAGAAACATTTATAGATCCCTTACCTTAAAGGAACCCCTAAAAGGAACCCCTAAACGGAAACCCCTGAGGGAAACCCTTAAACCCAGAGCCTCCAAAACCCCTTACTTAAGGAATATACCTTAAATCATATTCGGGATCCTATTATAATTTAAGGTATAATATTCCTTATTTAAGGGGGTTTTGGAGGCTCTGGGAAGGAAACCGTGGCTTCCCTAAACTCTAAACCCTAAACCCTAAACCCTAAACCCAACCGTGGCTTCGCCTCGATCGCGGAAGTTGCTCCGCACCAAGTGCTCCGCCACCTTCCGCGCCGCGTGGAAGACGAGGAAGGTAAAGCCAAGGCCTGGGTTCCCAGAGACTCCAAAACCCCTTAATTGAGTAATATACCTTAAATCATATTAGGGTTCCGATTATATTTTAAGGTATATTCCTTAATTTAAGGGTTTTGGAGGCTCTGGGTTATGCAGGGTTCCTTTAAGGTGTCCTTTAGAGTTTCCTTTTAGGGTTTAGGGTTTAGGGCTTAGGGTTTAGGGCTTAGGGTTTCGGGTTTAGGGTTTAGGGTTTGGGCTTAGGGTTGGTTTCTTTAAGGGCTCTTTTCAGGGATCTTTGCAGGGGGTTCCTTTAAGGAAAGTTTGGGGGTTGTTGTTAAGGGTTCGTTTTAAGGGCTTAGGGTTGAGGGTTTCGGGTTGAGGGTTTGGGGGGTTTAGGGTTGAAGGAGGGGCTTAACCCTAAACCCTAAACCGAGCTTTGTTAGGCTGAGCGGTCGGGATAAGGATCCTTGTTAGGATGTAATAAGGCCCCAAAAAAGCACATAAGCAAAAATTAGGATAGGGATATCCCATATAAACCCCCTGAAAAGGAAGCCCAATAAAGTAGGGATATCCCCATAACATGCTTGTGCTTATGTGCTTTTCGGGTCCCTAATGTCAGGATGTAAACTGGCGTCGTTGAGGCTCAATTCAGCGGTCAAAACTAGGCAGAGCCTCCAAAACCCCTTAAATAAGGAATATACCTTAAATTATAGTAGGATTCCGAATATGATTTGAGGTATATTCCTTAATTAAGGGGCTTTGGAGGCTCTGGGTAGGCAGCACCACAGGCGAGTATAGGACCTGCATGGCAATCATTGAGCCAGACATCTTGATCCGCCGTCAAGGGTGTAGCGCCTAGGGTTTCGGGTTGTGAGTATGAATTAGGTATGTTCATATGTCAATCTACTGCGTCACCAAGCCCGAGCTTTAGTTTCATGCAAGGCACTAAACACCAGGTTGTAGGCGAGCGCAAAAGGAAGCAGCTGCATCCAGTCCTCAACGTGCGAGTTTTGGGAAGTCTCCGGAGGTTCAGACATTCGGGGCTTGGGTTTTAAGGGCTTTTTGGGTTTAGGCTCCGAATGCAAGGGTTCAGGGTTCAGGGTTTAGGACGGGCCCAGAGCCTCCAAAACCCCTTAATTAAGGAATATACCTTAAATCATATTAGGGATCCAATTATATTTTAAGGTATATTCCTTAATTAAAGGGTTTTGGAGGCTCTGGTGGAAAGCCTGATCCCTAAACCTGAAGCCCGCAGCCTAATCCTAATCGAGCCCTCTCCACAGCAGTGAAGCTCCGAGTGTCGCTCAGATCCGCTCCGGAGCTGGGACAGTCAATGTGCGGGTAGATGACCACCTGGGGTTTGGGCCGTAATAATTACCGATACTATTTTGGTGGGCTCCTTATTATAGTTGAGTATAATGGGTATTCTAATTATTTAGGCCCCTGTTTTAGGGTTTAGGGGCTTAGGGGCTTAGGGGTTTGGGGGTTTGGGGTTTAGGGGTTTAGGGTTTCGGGTAGATGAACACCTTGGGTTTGGGGGCTTAGGGGTTTAGGGGCTTAGGGGCTTAGGGCTTTAGGGGTTTGGGGTTAGGGGTTTAGGGCTTAGGATTTAGGGGTTAGGGTTTCGGGTAGATGACCACCTTGGCTGAAGGCTGGGGTTCAGATTTGGTGTTTGGTGTTTAAAGTTTGGAGTTTTGAAGGCTTTTAAGATTTTGTTTGACCTTGGGCTAAAACCTATATTAATTCAGGCATATTCAAGAAAACACACCCCTAAATCATGCCACTGACATTCTTCCGTAGGAAACCATTTTGCAAGCCGTTTTTCGTACCCTAAACCCTAAACCCTAGTGTCCCTTCTAATGCGTCCAGTAGCCCTTGTAGAACCCTTAGAGTTAACCTTCAAGATCCCAGGTTGCCAAACCTTTAATGGAACCCTCATGGCAAACCGAACTCGGGTTTGGGGGTCCAGGGTTTAGGGTTTAGGGTTTAACTGTTTTGCAAAGCTTGTCGTACCCTTAACCCCAAACCCTCAACCCCTAAACCCCTAAACCCCTAAACCCCTAAACCCCTAACCCCTAAACCCCTAAACCCCTCAACCCCTCAACCCCAAACCCTCAACCCCTAAACCCCTAAACCCCTAAACCCCTAAACCCCTCAACCCCGCAACCCCTAAACCCCAAACCCTCAACAAAAGCCGACACCTTCAAGCTCTCAACTCTTTGGTGAACCGAGCAGGTCGGATNCTAAACCCCTAAACCCCTAAACCCCTCAACCCCTCAACCCCTCAACCCCTAAACCCCAAACCCTCAACCCCTAAACCCCTAAACCCCTAAACCCCTAAACCCCTCAACCCCTCAACCCCTAAACCCCAAACCCTCAACCCCTCAACCCCTAAACCCTACGCGGCAAGGCACACTGGAGATGCCATTCGGACCCGTGGAGCACGTGAACACGATGAAGCCGTTGCGCACGATGAGGCTGTAAAACAAACAGCCTACCAAGGGGGGGTTTTGTTGAAAATTAGGGGTACCGTAGGGTTCCTTTAAAGGGTTACTGCAAGGGTACTGTAACGGTTCCTTTAAAGGGCTCTATAAGGGTTTAGAGTCTCCGAAAATTAGGGCTACCCTATTTTGGGGGGTCCTTACAATAAGGATCCTACTATCTAGGGCACTAGATCAGGGTCCCTTTTTTGCGGAAACCCCTATTTGGGGCTCTAGCTTAGGGCTTTGAGCTAAGGGTTTTGGAGTGTAAAGTGAAGGGTTTACAGTTTCGGTGCCCCGAACCTTTAACCGAATTTAGGCTGCAGAAGAAGTAACTAAAACACAGCTGGTCTGATACGGCCCACCAAATACAGCTTCAGGACTAGTCGGCTTTGGTTCAAGGTTCAGGGAATCCCGTAGTAGCCGGCATTCCTGGCAGGACATGCGTGTGGACCAAAACCGCTGCCGTCCGCAGCAGCACCATCTGCTGCTTGTCCCTCAGTACGAGACTGCCGCTCGAAAGCATCGCGTACTTCCCGTCGGACCGCACTGGCGTCTCCTTCAATGCTGCCAAATTCGTGAAGGAATAATGGCCTGGCACTTCACACATGAGGACCTCCGCGCCGCTGGGAAGCGTCCTGACCGCAGTTTACGGCCAGGTGGGTGCCCTACCCCGTCAGATCTCGCTCAACGAAGCCGACTGCAGCTTTGGCTGAAAGCTAGCTTGCCTGAATAAGGATTTGGGGTGTGCAGTTCACGGCTTAATGGCCTCACAATTTCGCTCTAATGCGAAACCCCTAAACCCCCTAAAACTCCTAAAACACCCTAAACCCTATCGCAGTCGGGTCGATGGGAGGTCCACTTAGGCGGTTCTTCCATTGCACGTTCCGGCCGCTGCGGGAACTCAGCCGGAAGTACAATCAACATGTCACAAAAGTGAGGGAGAGAGAGTCTAAGGGATTAACCCGAACCTGTTACGTTTCACCTCAAAAGCCCAAAACACAGTGACAGAAGAAAGTCACACCCAAACAACGAAGTGATTTGGAGAGCCTATAGCACCTTGTACGTCCCCAATCAACCCTATCAACCCTAAACCCTCACTTAGCGCTTTTGGGCAGATGAATAAAGCACCAAGAACCTGGCTTAAGATTTGGGGTGTAGGGTTTAAGGCTTTATAGGGTTTTAAGGTGTGGGGCGTAGAGGGCCCAGAACCTGCTCGGCAAAACGGTTGAGGGCCCCTAAACCCTAAGCCATTGAGGCCCTGAACCCTTATAGGGTTTAGGGTTTAGAGTTTAGGGTTTAGGGTTTAGGGTTTAGGGAACCCTGCCTAAGCCCTACGCCCTAGGCCTGTGAGGACCAGCAGCTCCAGCATCTGTGCGGGGACGCACGTGCACAGCCGTGGGACGGAAGGATGCATGTAGAGGCTTTAATTCTAATTAGCATAAGGTTTTGGGCTCCTTTATAGTACAAATAAAATAAGGAACCCTGAGCATACTTTTGGTAAACCCTAAACCCGAAAACCCCTGCTTTAGGGAATTCAACTTGGGCTCTCTGCGAGGTACTAGAACGAGAGCAACCTCGAAAAAAGCAAAAATCGAGGCAGGCCGCACAATACAGGCCTTCATTTAAGCTATCATAATAACCCATAATAACACGGGCATGTACCATACTAGTACTATATTACTTGAAGGGGCAGGGGTCTTAGTAAGTTGGTTATAAGTAGGGTTATAATTAGGGTAACACCATTTAGGGCACTTATAAAACTTATAACTCTACTTATAACCTACTTACCAGGTCCCCTGCCCCTTCAAGTAAAATGGGCATGTACCATACTAGTACTATGTTATGGTATCGGAATATCCCCTTCCAGGAACACAGGCCGCGAACCCGAAAGTTTCCCCCGATGAGTCCCCCCGGAATCCCTCTTGTAATCCCCTTCTACACTGGAATCCCTATGATAATTAGGGTTTAGGGTTTAGGGTTTAGAGTCTACGGTTTAGGGTTTAGGGTGATAATCACTCTTGATATGGGAGCCCCCATTACAATTTACAATCCCTTTTAAAGCAGAGGGGGGAGGACCGTGAAGACGCTGTGAACTAAATCCTTGTGGAAGCCTCAGAAGATCCCTTAACGGAGCTCTATAAACCCTATGAAACCCTAAGCCCGAAGTCAGAGACTCCAATATCCCTTAATTAAGGAATATACCTTACATCATATTAGGAATCCTACTATAGTTTAAGGTATATTCCTTCATTAAGGGATATTGGAGTCTCTGGGAAGTCTACCTGAACCAGATATACAGGCTGCATGTAAAACCCTCAGCAAGAACCAACTGCGAAAGGCGCAACGTCCTAAACCCGACAGCCCCAACCCTGGAGCCTCCACCCTGTACCCCAAAAAAGGGGGCCTTGAGAATTAGAATAGCCCATTATACTCTATAAGACCATAATTATACCAAGGAACCCCAAGATAAGGTAAGCAACTATGAAGGCCCCCATATGGGAGTTTCCGAAAATAGGGGACCCTAATATAGTATCCTAAATAGTAGGATCCTTATTATAAGGACCCCTAAATAAGGTACCCCTAATTTTCGGAAACAACCCTAAACCCTCAACCCTCAACCCTAAACCCTCAAGCCTAAACCCTAAACCCTAAACCCTACACCCTAAACCCTAAACCCTAAACCCTAAACCCTAAACCCTAAACCCTACACCCTAAACCCTAAACCCTAAACCCTAAACCCTAAACCCTACACCCTACACCCTACACCCTAAACCCTAAACCCTAAACCCTAAACCCTACTCAACCTTAAGCCTTCAACCCTCACCCTGGGGAGCCACTTCCTGCTTAAAACAGGCGGCCACAGAACCCTAAAGTACCCAAGGAAGAAGGACCCTAATGTAGAACCCTATAGCACCCTTTAAAGGGGACCCTATTAGACTCTCTTCTTCAACAACCGGGGCACAAAAAGTTCAAACTTTCGAAGATAGAGCTAACATGTAAGGCCAAGAAGTTTAAAGTTCCCCCGTTCGCTATCTAAGACGAAGTTGCCACCAAAGGCAAAGTCCGCGAACTTGGTGGTTTCTCTCGACGGAGTGAGAGGAAATCACGTCCCTTATGCTGGCGAGGCTCAACTTCTCTCACACAGCCAGGCTGCAAAGCAGCTTGTCAGATCGACTTCTCTTGCAACTTACCCTAAACCCTAAACCCATTACCGGTAGAAATAGGTGATTCAGACCTCTAATCCACTCAGGTCGCGGCGTCAAGCCTACTATAGGGGCCTTGATACTCAGAATAGGGTTCTGGGGTTCCTTATTATAATCAAAGTATAATATACCCCAAAACCCTATTCTAATTACCAAGGCCCCTATAATATTAAACGTCGCAAGAACCTTCTTCTCCTGCACGGGAGAAGGTTGTTGGACGCAACACCTGCAGCCCCTGCGTCTTTTCCCGGCCTTCCTGGATTTCTCGCGTTTTGCATCTTCCCCATGATGTCGGAGGGGTCCGATGATTCTCCTCCGCCTCCGGCCTTCAATCTTTAGAACTGAGTTCCCACACCCGAGACCCTGCAAGTCTCGATGACTTTAAAGCCCCAGCCTTTTTTTTCCAAAAAGGGGAAAGCTTGGACACAGAAGCCTATGGAACCCAACCCTCTCGACTGAAAGCCATCCCGACAGGGACCCCGAGCCCTTGACATATCCAGCTGAGCCAAGGCTCTGCAAGCTAAGCCCCAAACCTGTGACCCCCTCGAATCGTTTAAGAGGAGCACTCCAATGGCACGACATTGTGGAAGGTTCGGACCTTTGAATGACTGAGCATGGCATAATTACCGGACCCTGCTGATGATACAAACCCTACAAACCTCCCATGTGTTCATCCGTTAACGTGTCTGGGACCCTGCCCTAACCCCTGAACCCTAAACCTCGCGCAGGATACCTGTATTCCCCGCACGTCCAGTCTGGCGACAATAGCCTTCGGACCACCACACGCTCGCCTGGGTTTGGGCTCCAAGACTCTACTTGGAGGTTCATGGGTAATTTGTTATAAGTCGGGTAATAGTAAGTCCCCTAAAACGGGTTATAGCTATAGTTCTCCTACTCATAACCCGCACTTATAACCACCCATGAACCTCCAAGTAGCAAGGCTTAGGGACGAGGCTTCAGTCTATGGTGTTTCCTCCAATCTTGCTTAAGCTCTGGAGCCCTTTGGCTTATGTGGGTAGTTGTCAAAATTAGGGTCCCTTTTCGGGTACCCTAAATAATAGGTGCCGTATTATAATAGGAACCCAAAAAGGGACCATAATTTTGACAACCACCCATGTGTGTGTACGTAGACACAGACATACATACTGCCTTGGTAATAGCCATATTTGCTCTCTTCTTCAACAACCGGGCCCCAAAAAGTTTAAACTTTAAAAGATAGAGCTAATATACAAGGCCAAAGAGTTTAAAGTTCCCCCGTTCACTATCTAAGTTTTGAAGAACCTAAATCCTGAATCCCAAGCTCTGAAACCACTGCTACCTGAATTCCGAATCCCGAGACATCCACATGGCTCTCTGGCGCCTACCGTCCCTCCGAGGCGTTAAGGGTTTAGAGTTTAGGGAGGCGCTTGGACTCTGAACGATTTCGGAAGGCTGTTGCCACGTTTCTTTGTTGCTTCGGGAGGGGTCGGGCTTCTTGACGATGTCCTCTGGATTTTGGTGGCTTTATCGCGGTGCACACGGCTTTCGGTTTTAAGTTTAGGGTTCAGGGCTTGGGGCGTAAGGTCTAGAGTTTGAAAATCAAACCCTACACTGAGAGTCTAGTCAGACAGGGTCTCGAAGCAGGCTCCTGGCAATTCAATCATTTCTCTCAAGGGGTTTTTTGCAATAACCGAAACCTGACTTCTACAGCCTTTAGCCTGGACCCCCAAATCCAGAACCCTACTTGAAGGTTCATGGGTAGCAATACCCCCTTTTCTGGGTTATGTAACCGCCCAGCGGAAGCTAAGTGCGGACACAGCCACAGACCTTTGCGAACTAGTCGCACCAACAGCCTCAGGGTGCGTCGCAAGGGTTGCGAGCTCAATCTGTGCAGCCGCCATCTAACACAGGGGGCTTCAATCATCGAAACAAAGCCCCTTTCCCGGGGTCCCTAAACCCTAAACCCTAAACTTTACACCCTAAACCCTAAACCCTATCCTTTCCGGGAGTCCCACAAGGCTTCCCTCCGGGGGTCCCAAAAGGGTTCCCTAGACCCTAACCCTAAACCCTAAACCTTATTCTTTTCCAGGGTGCCAAAAGGGTTCCCTAAACCCTAAACCCTCAACCCTAAACCCCAAACCCTATCTTTTCCAAAGGTCCCAAAGGGGTTCCATAGTAAGGCTGCTCAGCTCAGAGGCCCCACAGGGGCCTAGGGTTCATAGGGGGTAGGGCGCCTTAATGCCCATAACAAGGACCTAATAGGGCCTATTTACGTACTTAACGGTCTAGACCTAAGAGTAACCTAGGAATAAAAAGGGTGCCCTTTTTGGTTTAAAGGGGATTGTAAGGGAACCTAAACCTCAAAAAGGGAATAAGGGCCTACTCTGGGTCCTATATAGGTATAAAGGCGGAGCTTTGGGTAATTTTGGGGCCTTGATAATTAGAATAGGGTTTTTCGGGCCCATTATACTGCAATTCTAATAAGGAACCTCCAAAATAGTATAGGTAATTATAAAGGCCCCTATAGTCTCTTCTGACATCACTTACATCTACAAGGGTTGAATATGTATAGGCTTCTTTAGAGCTCTGGTCTTCAGGAATTGGCCCTGAACGCGAAACCGTAACCCCAAACCCTAAACCTCATCAGATATTGGGGTTTAGGTAGCTTTGGCCTTATATATTTAGCATGTAGCATGCTGCAGTAGTGATTTGGTATTTGGACCCTCAGGGTTCTTGCAACGCAAGGGGCCAAGAAAGCAGGGTCATCGCAGCCAGCAGCATCGGTATCAGATAGCGCACCAACATCTCCTGACAGCTTCAAGGAACCCCTTTCCTCTTCTAGGGCTTCCCGAACGGGTTCCGTCAAGGGTTGCTCAAGAGGTTTTAGGGTTTAGGGTTGAAGCTTTCGAAATGCGGGAGATCGCTCCATGGATCCGAAATTGATGCTTTTCGGGTGTCTGTTGCGTTGATTCAAGATCTATCCAAAAGGATCTGACAAATGCGGGCCCTTCCGACTTGTTGGAGTTTGATTGGGCTTTGATCAAGGCTTGGGATCTACATCAGATTTTCCGAAAAAAGATCCTGCCAGTATGTAGGTAAAGAAAGCCTCTATGTCAAAAAGGGTTTCCGTAGCAGGTTTTAACATGCTGTAAACCCCAAAACCCTAACCCCCCTAAATCCTTTATTGTATCCCTAGGAACGCTTCAGCGGAGCTCTTAAGGCGTAAACCCTTGGAGCTTCATGGGTAGTTATAAGTAGGGTCATAACGCCCATAATACGGCTATTACTATAGCTATCCTAAAACCCCGAAACCCTTAAACCCTAAACCCTCCTAAACCCTAAACCCTAAACCCCGAAACCCTAAACCCGAAACCCCTAAACCCTAAACCCTAAACCCTAAACCCTAAACCCCGAAACCCCGAAACCCTAAGCCCTTCCTGGAGGGCTCATACGAAGCCCCGATAGGGGGCCTTAAGGGATCTCTCGGGTTGCTTTAAGGGCTCCTTCAAGGGATCTCTACTTGAAGGGGCAGGGGACTTAGTAAGTATATAAGTAGAGTTATAAGTGCCCTAAATGGAGTTTACCCCAATTATAACCCTACTTATAACCAACTTACTAAGTCCCCTGCCCCTTCAAGTAGGGTTCCTTAAGGATTTAAGGCATCTTTAGGGTTCCTTAAGGGCTTCTTGAAGCGATCTCTAGGGGTCCCTCTTAAGGGCTCCTTTAAAGGGATCTATAGGTGTTCCATCTGGGGCCTGATAATGTATAGGATTACGGTGTACATTATATGGTAGATCATATCATGCTAATTATGATTATGATAGGAACCCGGTGGAACAGTATTGGCAATAAGTCCTGCTTCTATACTACATTTGTAAACAAGAACCTAGATGAAGGAACCCGTCGAACCCGCTGCGGGCTTCCTCTCTTTAGGGTTTGAGGGTATAATGTAGGAACCTGATTAAGAAACCTTGGGCCTTTATTAGGGTTCCTTAAGGTTCTTGTATGAATCCTACTAGTTTGGGGGTTATAGGGCCCGGTTTCTTAATCAGGTTCCTACATTAAGGCTGAAACCCTATCCCGAGGTTCTTTAGTTAACATGACGGATACCCTGTGTCCCAGTATTCAGTTCCAACAAGGAACCCCCAGAAAGAAGAAGTGTGAAGGCGAACTACAACTTGAAACCTAGGAACCTCAAACGGCAAATGCACCGAGATTCGCGGAAGAATCTAAGAAACCCAAAACGTAAAGAAGTCCCTCCTCAGCCGTAAACCTTAAACCTTAACCCCTATACTAAACCCCTAAACCCTAAACCCCAACCCCGACCGAAACCCTACCCCTAAACCCTAAACCCTCCACCCCTAAACCCTAAACCCTCCCAAACCCCAAACCCTACCCCCTCAACTTTGAAGGCGCGGGTCGTTGAAGGACGAAGGGTGCGGTAGGACGCATCCCAAGCTGGGAATTGTGATGAGCTCCTTTGCTTCAACGGCTGCAGGCAAGGGTTCCTGTACAGGACTCCTTTAAGGGTTCTTTTAAAGGATTCCTTTAAGGGTTCTTTTAAAGGATTCCTTTAAAGGTTCTTTTAAGGATTCCTTTAAGGGTTCTTGTCCGTGTAAAGGATTCCTTCAAGGCTGCCCCCAAAGGATTCCTTTAAGGGTTCTTCTACAGGATTCCTTAAGGGTGCCCTTAAAGGGTTCCTTTAAGGGATCCTTCAGGGTCGTTTCCTTTAAGGGCTTCTTTAAGGGACCTATAATAGAGGCTCCTTTCAGGTTCCTTTACTGGTCTGAATTCGGAGTTGCGCCAGTCGAGCACCTGGCGAAGGTTGTCCTTGCTGAGAGCTGCCGCGCCGGAGCCGGCCGCGTTGCTGTAAATGGCGCAACCCTACTCGTCTGAGTACGGGCGCAGCACTGCCTTGCTGAATGCGTAGCGACCCTCGAGTCTTGGGATGTAGTCACGCTGCTGACCGGCTTTTCCTTTGGCCTGCCCTTTCTCCTCGGTCCAGTTCTGGTTCCAGTCCCCTGTCGAACTCCAGTCACTGGCCTTGCCCTTGCCGGCAGAGTCCCAGTTTGGCGTCGCATCCCAACTAGAGGACGTCCACCCTTTGGAGGCTTTTCCCTTCCCGTATGTCTTGCCTCCACGACCTTTGCCCGAGGAACCGCTCCACATGGCGCCTCTGCGTTCGGTTTCTGCTTGCTCGAGCCCTGCGATGTCCCTGGTCGTGCAACAAAGAATGCTCTCAGATCAACTATACTCGTGTCTTTAGTGCGCGCGCCTGAGACACGACGCGAGCCCAGGGAGTACAGGAGGAGCCAAACGGGCGCTGCCGAAGACCAGAGACACGCGGGGTGCGACGTGCTGTTCGAGCTGAAAACAGGCTCCCTTCGCAAATGTCGAGGCAAGGACCAGCAAGAGAGATCGTGCTGCATGCTGCTCGGTCACGCATCGGCGGCTTTTAACTCTCGGGCAATCTGTCCATCCTCCGCCACTCTGAAAAGGAATGCAGAGGAGATGTGGACACGCATGTCCTCAGGATGCCAGCCTCTATCAAACGTACCCTTACAATTATTAGAGCATCGTGCAGGATGAAATCAGACATCCCCTGACTGCAGAGCGATTCATCGTGGGCGTTATCAAGAACCGTTCGCTGTGCGCTCCTAGGCCAGTAGTCTCTCTTGAGCTGTTCCTCGCCGGGCGCATCGGAAGGCCTTTAACCTCAAGGCGAGGACACGCACCTGTTGATGTGCCCTGACCTCTGACCTAATGCACGTCCCGCCTGGCGTGCCCCCAAGTGCCTGGCATGGCATAGTTAGAGTTCATTCGTGTAGATCTATCGCTCATGAACCCAGCACCGCGACAATTGTCCCGACAAATGCCCGCCCCAAAACACGACACTTACAAGTAGCAGCTCCATGTTGAGATCGAGGCACAACGACGCCTTCAGATGCGATGCCGGATTCCTTGCATCAGGACGCTTACCTCGACCAGGGATACAACACGTAATCGTGACGCCAAGAGTGCCACCGACTCTTTCGAGTCCACCGCTCCCAGGACCCATCTTGCCGTAGGCGAAGAAAGGAAGCTGCCGTCGGAGTAGTACATCATACCATCTTCGCGACCATGCAGGACTCGGAGACGCATCGGCCAGCCTGGGCAGGGTGCGAGCTGCATCACACCATCTTACGCTGCATTGTGGCAGAAGTTCACCATATCCGGAACCGCATTGAGTGCCAGTAAGACGTGCGCCAAGCAACGACCCGGTGCCACGGCTTCCAACTGCCGTGGCTTCGGTAGCATTTGGCCAAAGTCGGCAGTAAAGACGCCGCTGTTCGGCATCTCGCGGCTGCCCCGGCAAGCCGAGTTGTCCATCTCGTGCAACACCATCGAGGCCTCCGACCAGCTGCGAGTAAAATGCGCAGCAGCCAGCCCTTGCAGCCGGTACAACATTCGGGATGTTGCGTATCTCTGTGGATTCCAGACACTCGTACGACACCCCGGCCAAAGGAAATCGAGTTCAGACTATCGAACATCCCACGGCCCCGTGCAGCAACACCCCTCGAAATCCGGATTCGTAAATTGCGATCTTCGGGCATGAGCCCGTCTGACCAGTACGCGGCCTGTAATACGGGTCGGAATGAAGCTGATGCATACACCATACACCACCGACCCTTGCCAGTGCAATCGGACAGATGTGGTACGAAAGATGTGGACACTGCGACTCCGGAAACGAGGTTTAGGGGTTTAGGGTTTAGAGGTTTAGGGTTTAGTGGTTTAGTGGTTTGGGACACCAGGTTTAAGGTTTAGGGTTTGGGGTTTAAGGTTATTTAGGGTTGCGGGTTCATTCCAAGTAGGGACAATTCTGGTTTAGGGTTTAGGGGTTTAGGGTTTAGGGTTTAGGGTTTAGGGGTTTAGGGGTTTAGGGTTTAGGGTTTAGGGTTCATTCCAAGAAAGGACTCCTTGATCCAAATGGGGTATTGTGATCTTCACTTTAGATCACGGTGCCCGGCAGACGATCCCCTGCTCGACTGTAATCGAGTTGAGTGTTTCAAGGAGAGCCGGCACTGCGCCTCAAAGTTTGCCGGAACGTCCGGCAATGCGCCGAAAATGGCGCCCAAAAGCTTTGCCCTAGCCCCTGTGGGTATTTCACCCCCAGGGGCCAGGGTTGCGAGGTATTCCTTGTACAATTCCACGGTTTTCAATGCCTCGCCGCGGGTGAGCAAGCTGTACCAAGCTGGAGTTATGGCAGGCGTCCAGTAAAAGAGGGAGGCCTGGAATGGAATGCAGCACCCTCTGCCGACTGCAGAGGTTCGGGGACTTGGTCTACTCCCCGATTAGGCTTTGCGGCATTGCGGGCTAGGGCTTTGGGTTCAACATCTAAGGCTTACTCAATCACGAAACCCAGCTTGCAGGGAACGGCACTCAGTAAGAAAGGCTATAAGTAGGACTGTAAGACAGATCTATATGACAGTCTATATGTACCATAAACCCTAAGCCTTAAAGTACATACATGAGGATCCTGCTGCATATCTACTTACAAAGTCTGCACCGAGAAAACACCACGCGTAAACCGTCAAGCAAAACCCTGAACCCCAACTGGCTCAGGGTTTGGGGGTATAAGGATGCGGGTTAAGGGTTTAGGGCTTTGCAAATCCCAAACCAAACCGTGAGCTACTCCACAGTTGAAATCTAGAAGGCTCCTGCACCCTTCCTGTGTCGAGTTTAAGTTTTCGGGATAGCTGTAACCAAACTACAATACTTCCAAGCCGCCTACAACTACCCGCGAACTTCGTGCAATGTGAGCACACAAAATCTTGACGCCCCAACCTAGTATACAACCTAAACCCTTGGATCCAAACTCATACATCAAACCCCTACTTGGGTGATCAAGCGGCTTAAGTAGTTTGCAAGAAGGGTTTAGGCTTTCGGGCCTATGAGTAGCACAACCCCACGTAGCGAAGCAGACTTTAAATCTTACAAGATCAACCCTGCAGGCAACCTACTGCCCTCAACCTAAACCCTAAAGCCTAAACCTCAAACCCTAAACCCTGAACCTTCTAAGCCTGACACAATCAAACCCCACAAAGCCATCCTATCTAGAAGATGGGTTTTCGCAATGCCCAGTTTCTGCTGTGATGCCTCGCACGAAAGCCTTCAGGGGCACGGCACTTCGGTCGCAGATTTGGGGAGGCTCTCGCATTACAAACGGTCCTCTAAGGGTTCTATCGTAAGGACGCTTAAGGGTTCCAATATAGATCAATATTGGGTTCGGGTTCAGGGTCTGTTCGTGGATAAACGACAAGCTTAAAAAGTTTTACCACAACCTAAGGGGTCACGATCTATTAGGTTACAGGGCTTGATTCTACTTTGTTGGACCAGGGTTTTGCGACATAGTACAGTTATGGGGGGGTGATACAATACCATATAATTGGGGAACATACCTTCGTCCCTAAAGTTCGAGGTATTCTCTCATTTTCCATCTCAACCCTCTCAAAACCCTACAAAACTCCATGTAACACCCTGGATGACCTTACGAACTCCTGAAGCAGTGGTCTAAGGGTTTAGGGTTTGGGGTATTTTGGGCTCTCTAGGTTATCCACAGATTCCTCTTCATTGGCGCGAGGCGACTATTGAGATGCCCTTGGTTTAGGGTTTTGGGATTTGTGTTACTGCAGGGTTTAGGATTTGGGGTTTGGGGAGTATGTAAAATCACATCACAACCACAGAGCCCTTGATTCAACAGCTTTCTTTTAAGCTCTCTGGGCAAGCCCTGAAAGAAGCAAAGGCCTCAGCCCTAAACCTTTCCTTAACCACCAAGAACTAAGGGTTTAGGGTTTAGGGTTTAGGGTTTAGGGAGCTCCTGGGAATCCAAAGCCCGACTGCTGCCAGATCACCCAGATCTCCGACAGGAGCGGCGGCCAGCGCACTTTGAAGAGGGACACCTGTGTCGGATGTGGGGTTCATTTTTTGCAGGTCGGGTTTGTTGCTCTCGGCTTTAGTGTTTAGAGGATGATAGTTTAAGGATGTTTAAGGCTTTTTGTTCTATAGGGCTTGGGCAAGCTTGTTGCAGTAGCGGGTTCTATGGGCTTCTTTAAGGGTTTAGGCCTTAGGCTCTATAGGGTTTAGGTCGTATTCCCCTAAACCGAAGCAGGCGCAGGTTTGGGTACGGACAATATAAAGGGTTCATACAGCATGAAACGCTGCGAAGCTAGGTTTATACCGCGAGCAACCGAAGTTCAACAGAGTTTAGGGTCGGGTGGCTCTAGGCTCAAGATTTTAAGGTCCAGGGTGGTAAAGCACTAAGCCCAACTGAAGAGAATCAGTCAAGGTATCCCTTTTGTCTATAATCTGCACAAAAGCCTTACTCCACTTACCTAGGCTCATGTGTAAAAGTGTCCCTTAGCCTGAAGGCACCCGTGCAGTACCCTTACTCTAAACCCTAAGCTCTAAACCCTAAGCCCCCTAAAGGAAGCTTTGAAGGACGCCCTGATAGAACCCTTAAAGGATCCCTTAGAGGACCCCTAATATAGAACCCTTTAAAAGGACCCTTTAAAGGAACCCAGTAGATCTGCCCTTGGGCCCCCCACGATGCTGAGAATCTGCAGGTACTGGAAGTTCTGTGCGATCGCTTCCTGGGCTTGAAGGGGTCAATTAAGGGTTTAGGGTGTGGGGCTTAGTGTAAAGTTTGGGGTTTCTTTGATTAAAAACAAGTTTAGGGTTGACGGCTTGCGGTTTGGGGTTTAGGGTTTAGGGAACCCTTGTGAAGGGCCCCCTCAAGGGAAACTTAAGAGGAGAGCTCAAAGGCTGCTATCAAGGTCCCTTGAATCGAAATTTCATGGGATCTAGAACCCAGACTCCAATATCCCTTAATTAAGGAATATGCCTTTAAATCATATTAGGGATCCTATTATAACTAACTTAAGGTATATTCCTTAATTAAGGGATATTGGTGTAGAGAGTAGAGAGGGTGGGGCGCTAGGTTTAGAGCAGGTAAGTGTTCACGTGAGTACACAGTTCAGGGATTTAGGTTTCAGGGGTTTCTGGGTTTTAGGTTTAAGGGTTCAAGGGATCAGGAAAACCCTAAACCCTAAACCCCAAACCCTAAACCCTAAACCCCAAACCCTAAACCCTAAACGCTCAGGCGGTTCGGGTTTGGGTTCAGGGATGCCCACAGACACCTCTCACGTCAACATGATGGGTTTAGCGTCTCGGATCTATCCATATTAGGGGTTAGAATAGGAACCTACAAAAATGTAGGGTTTGGCAGGTTAAGGTAGGGTTTAAGGTGAAGGGTTTCGGGTTGCTTTATGTGGATGGCTATGCTAGTTATTACTAGTATTGAAAAGCAGACGGATATGAATAGTTAGAAACATGAAAATTGGAACGGCAAGAACAAAAAGCAGAAAAAGACAAAAGAGCGACAACAACTAAAAAAAATGCAACAACCACACAACCACGGCCGCAAACTGGAACCCCGAACCCGCAACCCTAAGCATTGAACCCCAACCCTAAACCATGAACCCCAAACCTGCAACCTGTAAAAACATCTTAAGGGGTCCAAATAAATCCGCAACCCTAGCCCTAAACCCTATACCCTAAATCCTACACCCTAAATCCTACACCCTAAATAAATCGTAAAGCCTGCGCCCTCCAAAGCGAGGAGAGGGTCCCGCAGCCCAGAGAGGGTCTGCAACACGTGCTTGTTCTGCTCATCCGCGACCTCGTGAAGAATCTTGAGGCTCCAGTGGGTTTGGGGTTTAGGGCTTTGGGGGCTGAGGGTTTAGGGGTTTAGGGTTTAGGGCTTAGGAGTCCGCAAATTGCGCCAACACCCTGAACCGAACCCCTAAACCCGAAAACCCTCAGCCGCCATGCGCTCAACTGAAGAACCCCAACACCGTGAAGCCTGAAACCCAAACCACGAAAAGCTCTTGTACTAAAAGAAAGGAAACCCTGAAACCCGATAAAAATCCTCTAGAAGCCCCTTACAGGTGGGTAGTTCTTCTTCCATAGTACTCCCATAAGACCCCCTTTACCTTATAGGAGTGGTATGGGAGGCTTATGGGAAACTACCCACCTAATAACTACCCACCNGGGTAGTTCTTCTTCCATAGTACTCCCATAAGACCCCCTTTACCTTATAGGAGTGGTATGGGAGGCTTATGGGAAACTACCCACCTAATAACTACCCACCTGTAAATGGCTTAGATCCTCGTGGACCCTCGTAACGACCAGTGAACCCCCGCACCAGCCCATACCCGAAGCCAACCACGGCCGCCTGCTGGTGGCGCTTCGCCAAGCAGACCATGCACAACGCAATCCTGGCAGAGCTTCCCCTAAACCCGAAACCCTAAACCCTAAACCGTAAACCCTAAACCCGAAATCCGAAACCCGAAATCCTAAACGCTAGTCCCCAAACCCTTAGACCTAAAGCCGTCTGCTGGCCCTGCGTTATACCCAGAGACTCCAATATCCCTCAATTAAGGAATATACCTGAAATTATAGTATAGCGATCCTGCTATGATTTAGGGTATATTCCATAGTTAAGGGCTATCGGAGTCTCTGGGTGGGGTTCCATGGTGAGGCTCACTGGTGGGCTTCACATGTGTTCTTTCTTACGAGATCTCTGAGGTCGGACGAGCCGTTAAGGGCTCCTTTAAGGGGTAGGGGATCCTTTAAGGGTTCCTTTCAGGGATCCATAAGGGTTCCTTTAAGGGTTCTACACGGGCTTTATAGTGGGTTCGTTTATGGGTTTGTATAGTGCCATTGTGTAAGAAAGTCTTGCGGGGCCTTGTATTAATGTCTTACTGTGCTTCGGCGTTCAAGGGCTATGGTTTCAGCGTGTGGCAGTATAAGCTTCGGGCTTAGGGCTTGGAGTGCAGGTGTGATTGAGCCTTAGGAGCCTCGAATTTGAGTTGATTTGAAGGATCAGGGGACTTACCTTAACCTACCAAACCCTACTTTTTTTGTAGGTTCTTATTATGAACCTTAATATGGAATTTATAGGGGCCCTAGAAAAAAGTAGGTGTTGGTAGGTTAAAGTAGTAAGTAGACCCGTAAACCCTAAACCAAACTCCTTAAACCCACGACCAGTCCATGCACCCGAAAGCCTCAGCCCTAAACCCTAAACCCTGAGCCTTGAAACTGAGCCCCTTCGGGCTTTAGGGCTTCGGGTGTATGGTTTAGGAAACCTTAACCTGCCAAAACCTACCTTTTTTGGTAGGGTCCCTAGAAATTCCATATTATGGTTTATAATAAGAACCTACAAAAAAGTAGGGTTTGGTAGGTTAGGAGTAGATGATAAGCCCTAAACCCTCAACCCTAATTTGGCTTCAGGACCTATCTGAAACATTCAAAGACAACTTGCCTGGCTAGGTCCGAGGGCTCGTCATAGTTTCATTCTTAGGTACTGTCGGAATCAGGGAATGTAAAGCCCAGGCTCAGTAAAACTGCGACCGGAATGAGGATCGCCATGAATTGCGCCACGCTTGCCTGCAATCTAAGCTTTGCTCCAGCTTGGCAACCGTTCACTCGTTCTGTGTAAGGTGTTGTAATCAATTTGGGTTGTGGGCGTTGGGGGTTTTGAACCCTAAACCCTAAACCCTAAAACCTGAGGGGTAAAAGCATTCAGGTTACGCCGCGGGGGTTTTAGGCCGTCTTGCGAAGTTGCGGATCAATGCCGCCAAAGGGGCACATGTCTCGACAACCGTGAATGCCAACATGGTTGAGTGGGTTTCTGAGGAATGAGAAAAGATGTTCATGGAAGATGATTGGTCGGATTGCCCTGGGAATTTTCATATGCTTTGCAACACTCCACTCTAGAATAACTCCGTGCATAGTAGGGAATGGGGGAATGGATCCCTATAGAAGTCCCTATATAACCCCCAATAATAGTCCCCATAACCCATTCCCCCACTCCCTACTAAGAACCAGATAGATAAGAGCCTTTATACATCTGACACCCCCGGCCCTGAATCCTACAGTTGCGGTAGGTTGAGGCACATCCGCATCGACTCCTAACTAACCCTAAACCCGAAATCCCAAACCCTCAAAAAAAGAAGCCCGAGCCCCCACTCCTGGACGTGGGCTGAACCCTAAACCCCGGACCCTGAACCCCAAAAAAATTACCTGCTGGCTTTCAGGATTTATACAAGGAGATCCTCATGAGGAGTAAAAACCTAGGATGCTTTAGGGGACAGGTAACCCTTAACCCTAAATCCCTAATCCCTAAAGCCTCACCCCCCAACCCTTAAAGGATCCCTTATGGATCCCTTAAAGGAACCCGTATAGATCCCTCAAAGGAAGCCTTATAGATCCCTTCAAGGAAGCCCCGGAACGGCCCCGAGCCTCCGTCGACTCCTGGGCGCAGCTAACCTTAAAAGGCTGGCATTCCCCATCGTGGCCGCCGATGAAGCCTCTTTCAGAAGGGCTCTTTTCAAGGGGTCCTAAACCCTAAACCCTAAACCCTAAACCCTAACCCCTAAACCCTAAACCCAAAACCCTAAACCCTAAACCCTAACCCCTAAACCAAAAAGCCCTAAACCCAAAACCCTAAACCCTAACCCCTAAACCCTACGAGCCCTAAACCCTCAAAAGGGTTTCACATTTTTGGGGGTTTGGGGTGTAGCGCGGAAGGACTCGAGTTTAGAAGGGTTCCTTGAAGCGCGCCCTCTCAGGATTTCCACGAAGTTTAGGGTTTAGGAGTTGATGGGTTTGGGTTTAGGGTTTAGGGTTTAGGAGTTGATGGGTTTGGGTTTAGGGTTTAGGGTTTAAGAGTTGAGGGTTTTGGGTTTAGGGTTTAGGATTTGAGGGTTTTGGGTTTAGGGTTTTGGGTTTGAGGGTTTTGGGTTTGGGGTTTAGGATTCGAGGGTTTTGGGTTTAGGGTTTAGGAGTTGAGGGTTTTGGGTTTTGGGTTTAGGAGTTGAGGGTTTTGGGTTTAGGGCTTTGGGTTTAGGATTTGAGGGTTTTGGGTTTAGGGTTTAGGATTTGAGGGTTTGGGGTTTAGGGTTTTGGGTTTAGGATTTGAGGGTTTTGGGTTCAGGGTTTAGAATTAGAGGGTTTAGGGTTTAGGATTTGAGGGTTTTGGGTCTAGGGTTTAGGCTCAAAAACAGCGTCAAGTTAAGACCTGTTCACAAGCTTTTCGTTGAGGATCGTGCTGCGACAGGGTTTTCAAAGACCGAAACCTACGCCCTGCTGGGAGGATCATGGGACTTCGTAAGTAAGGATATATATGTACCTCATAAGTATACTTACCCTAACAATAATCCTAGTTGCTAAGTCGGTACCCCGTCAACCCAAATAACCTCAAAGCCTCAAACCTAAAGCCTGCGCCTCAAAGCGCCGCGGCAGATTCCCGAAGCGCATCGATGCAATGAAATAGCCGAAGCAAACCGAATAGAGATGTAGGGTTTAGGGGTTTAGGGTTTCAGGGATGACGGAAACCTTCGAGTTGGAACCGTTTTGTGAGAGCTTGGGTCCTCATCATGTGTGGGGCCCGGGCCCCTCTCAACTCAGAATTCAGGCTCGCCCTTCACACCAGGCCCAAAACGCTATCGCCGACGCGCCAAAAGGTCACGACTCCATAGTTTTGGGGGATGGGTTGTGAAACAGTAGGCGATTGGATGCGCAAGGTAAGCACATTTGCCAAGCCCGTGCTCTCAAGCGGCCTTCCTCGCAAACAGCGCATGCCTTCCCAGTGCGTCCCACCGCACAGGTGCTGTTCCTTGAGTTCCGGCATGGATTTCAGGCAGTAGGGCTGGTAGCTTGGGGTCTTTGGTTCAGGGCTATAGGCTTGCGGAGTTTCGTACCAATCCCTCAACCTTAAAAAACCTCGACCAACGCTACAGCCCTACGCAACCCGTGGTGCTTGTTAGGGCTCCTTTATGCGGATCCCATCATTTTGGAAGTGTTTATGGGCTGTTGAGGGTTTAGGTGCTAGGGTTTAGGGTTGAGGGTCTCATTCCTGAACCCTCAACCCTCAACCCTAAACCCTAAACCCTCAACCCTACACCCTAAACCCGCAACCCTAGACCACTCCAGAAGCCTTCAAAGACTCTTGAAAACCACAGGGAGCCCTAAACCCCTAATAAAGTGGCCTTAGTAAGTAGAATAGGCTTCTTTTTAAAGGGGGTCTATAAGGGCTACTAGAAGGGGTCTATAAAGGATCTATAGTAGGGTTCTATAATATAGGGGCCTTAATAATTAGAATTGGGTTTTGCTGCCCATTATGCTATAATTACAATAAGGAACCCGCCCCTATATGAAACAACCCTAAACCCCGAAACCCGAAACCCGAGAACCAGGAATGGGTTCCTCGAAGGGTCTAGCGGTAAAGGGGCTCTTCAGGAGACCTGTATGGCCTAAATACACAAGCGCGAGAAATCAATAGTACCTTGTAAGTAGAAATAAGTTTTCGGGTTTAGGGTTTAGGGTTTAGGCATGTGTGTTTCATAAAGTCCCTCTGGGCTGTTTCAGCTGGTTCTCTGGTGCTTCAAGGGGCTTTAGGCTGGCTTCTCAGGCATGTATAATGTAGGAACCTGATTAAGAAACCCTGGGCCTATAACCCCTAAAAAAGTAGGACTCATAAGGAACCCCAATAAAGGCCCAAGGTTTCTTTCTCAGGTTCCTACATTACCCTTTACGATTCAAGATGCATAGAAACATGCCTTCAGCAACCTGCCCCTTTGGGCTTCCTTACCAGGAGGGTTTAGGGTTTAGGGTTTAGGGGTTTAGGGATTTAGGGTTTAGGGTTTAGGGGTTTAGGGGTTTGGGGTTTGGGGGTTTAGGATTTTTCTTTTAAAGTGTTTAGGGGTTTAGGGTTTAGGGTTTAGGGTTTAGGGTTGTCCTGAAAAGGTGAGCTATTTGGTAGTTCTCTGATTTAGGGTCCCTTTTTAAGGTCTCCAAGACAGTACGGCACCCTCGTAAAAAGGACCCTACAAGGGACTCGCATTTAGAGAACTACCCATGTAGGGTTAAAGTAAACACCAGACAAGCCAAGACAGTGAAAGCGTCGTAAAAGGGCAAGTGCTGGTGCTGAAGCAGCGGTAGACGGAGCCTGCGCGGGGGGCCACGTATAATAAATGGTAAGAATACGAGTATCATCCCTAAACCCAGGGCCCGTTGAAGGAGGACAGCGTAACCACTATAAGGGAACAGAGTTATTCGACGGTACAGTTATAAAGGGACTGCAAAAGACTACGATTGCGAACTATTCAGACCACTTGACAAAGAAGCCCGAGCCCCCGGGGATCTCGCTTGAATTGTGGCTTGAAGTGCACCAGCTCCAAACCCGAAAGCCTAAACCCTAAAACTCGAAATCCTGAACACCAAACCCCATACACTTAACCCTAAACCCCTAAACCCCTAAGCCCTAAACCCCAAACCTTAAACCCTGAACCCTAAACCTTACACCCTAAAGCCCTAACCGAAGCTCTTCAGCCGAAGCTCTAAGCCCCCGGAAAACTCCGGTTTAGGGTTTAGGGTTTAGGGTCTAAGGGTTAGGGTTTAGGGGTTAGGGTTTAGCTGTTCAGGGGTTTGGGGTTTAGGGTTTAGGGTTGGGGCCCCAGCACAATCTAAACCCTAAACCCTAAACAACTAGCACAAAAATCCAAATTTCCAACATAAAGGCCCCCAGTGTAGGGCCAAAAAATGAGAATGTTGCAAAAAAAGGGGTTCCTTAAAAGGGATCTATAAGGGATCTATAGTAGGATTCTATGGGTTGGGGGTTATAGTACATGGTATAATATCGCGGCCTTAATAATTAGAATAGGGTTTTGGGGTATATTATACCGCAAGTATAATAAGCAAGCACCAAAAGAGTATAAGTACTTATTAAGGCACCTCTGCTAAACCAAAACCCGAACCCTAAACCTCATCAAGGCTCCAAAGCCCGCGGCCTTCCACCCTAAAAGTCGTCAACATCAACAAAGGCTGCTTAAACAAATGCGCGCGCGCACACATCCCTCTTGACAAAGAAACAAACATCGGTAAACAAATAGGAAAAGTCGAATTTCAATTTTCCTAAACCCTACACCCTAAAACCCCAAAACCTAAAACCCTAAACCCTAAAAGCCTAAGCTCTAAACCCTAAAACCCTAAGCCCTAAGCCCCTGAAAAACGGAGCAGCGCCTTTGTCATCGGACCAGTGCCCGGGGATCAGCGGCGGAGGCTCGAGGCTCCTCCTGAAGAGGTTCTCCCAGCGGCAATCCTGGACATTCAGGGTTTAGGGATTTAGGGTTTAGGATTCAGGGATTTAGGGTTTAGGCTTAAGTCTTCAGGGTTGAGGATTTATAAGGGTCTAGGGTTTAGGGTTACATAAGTCTTCAGGGTTTAGGATTTATAAGGGTTTAGGGTTAAGTCTTCAGGGTTTAGGGTTTATAAGGGTTTAGGGTTTAGGTTGGGTACTGCCCCCATACAGTAGCAGTCTATAATAGGGCTACGATTAAGGTCCTAAGATATCTATATTATGAGTAGTCTTACATTCCCAGCGGCAATCCTGGGCATTCAGTGCCCTGATTGAAGCCTGGACCCCAATAACCTACCTTTTTGGAGCTCCCTAATATGATTTGTTAGGGGTTAAGGAGGGTTTACTTGCAAAAATCTGAATAATCAGAAACGATCAACCTGAATACAAGCCTAAAGCTTGAGAAGTCCCAAAAAAACCTAAACCCTCGAAGCACTAAACTTCTTTCGAACCCACCTTAAGCCTTATAGAACGCTGTTCGAAAGTGTTTTCCCTGTTTGAACCGTTTTTGGATTGTCACAGAACCCTGAAAGAACCCTCGTGGAACCTGCACAGAATCCTGTGTGTCAACTCGCAAAAAGCCCTTGGAGAACAAAACAAACGAAAGCCGAGCTCCTCAACCCCGTACCCAAGCCCTAAACACCAAAAAGATAGCTCAAGATGCCTCGAAACCTTGTTCGAACTGGCCCCCAATACTAGACCCGTATAGTCACCTCAAAGAACCTGCCAGAACCTTAAAGAACCCAACAATTATAGGCCCCTTGGCCAGGAGAATCCTTCTGAAGCCCCCTCACCCTTAACCCTGAACCCTAAACCCTGACATCCTTGACCCTAAAACCCTTAGACCCTTAAATCCCGAAACCCAAAATAAGCCAAACTCCTAAACCCTAAACACCCTACACCCCAAACCCCATTCACCCGAAAACCCCAAACCCTTAGACTCAAAACCCCTAAACCCTTCGCAACCCTAAACCCCTAAAGCCCCCCAGGGCCGAGGCACTTGACCCTCGTTGCAGGGCACACAGCCCGGCAAATCGCCATCCCAGAAGTAACCTCGGCTGGCTGCTGGGAACCTTACGGCGGGAAAGGGGAGGGGCACGAAACCCTAAACCCAGGGAAGCATAAGGGTTCCAGAAGGCCTTCGAAAGGGATTCTAGAAGGGCAGCTGCTTCTTCGGTGTTTAAGGCGTACTGTTTCAGGTTTTAGGGTTTAGAGAAGGGTTCTACAGGGTGGGGTTCAGGGTTTAGGGTTGAGGGTTTTAGGGTTTAGGGTTGAGGGATTTAGGGTTTAGCGCTTAGGATGCCGGGTTCGAGGTTGAGGGTTTAGGGTTTTGGAATCAGGCTTCGGGTTCGGGGTCAGGAGTTTAAAGCATACCCCAAGGGTCCACAGGACCCAATAATTAGGTACTCGGTTTTAGGATAGTACTTATGTAGCTTAGGATTTTGGGGAGTATATGATTATTAGGTGCTCGAACCCTTGGGGATAAGGTTGCAGCCAAGAAGCCGTCACGGCAGCCACAGTTGCCGTCTGTCACCTCTGAGACATTACTTGGAGGTTCATGGGTGGTAAACAGCAGGATTGTAAGTCCCCGAATATAGATTACAGTCAAAGCGGGAAAGTTGGAAGATGGTTTACCGAGATTGGCGCATGGCGCAAGACATCTTCCAACTGTAAGTTTGGCCGTCTATGTTTCATTTCTTCCAAAATTCATGCCTTCCAACTTTGGTTTCAATGCCAGGAACCTAGGACCTAGGAGCATGGGTTTTTAGCGTGCACGAGATTTCAAAGAGCACACTTCGAACTGCATTCAGAAACACGCCCAAAATGCCTTGCCCCAAGTACTGGCGGGATTCAAAACACGGCGGAATCGCTTTCCCCGGCGGACGCTTTCCCCAGAGTACTGGCAGTTCCTGAACGCAGTCATAACCACGCCCACCATGCTTTGCCCCAAGTACTGGCGGTATTCAGAATCAATCAGGGAATGGCAGGACTACGAACGATCCAAACGAACCACTGATCCGGGCATGCGGGGTTGCGGTGCGCTGGAAATACGGTGTTTGCCAAGGGGAGTGAACATAGTAAACTTGGAAGATCTCACTAAGAGGCTTCCTCCTTCTGGAGACCATGCGGGGTGCCGGACTGCCCAGAACGGAAAGTTGGAAGATTGGGTTTCAGGACCAAGGGTGCCGGAACGCACTTTCCAACTTTCCGGTTTTGACCATATAACTATAGCTATCCTACTTATAACCCCACTTATAACTACCCATGAACCTCCAAGTACGAATACACCCCTAAACCCCACTGTAAGCCCACCCTTATCACCCCACTTACAACTATGAACCTCCAAGTAGGGTCTTGGGCTTTAAAAAAATAGGGTTTCGGGGCCCATTATACTTTATTTATCATAAGGAACCCCCCAAAATAGTATTGGTAATTATTACTTGCAGGTCTGTGGGTAGTTATAAGCGGGGTTATAAATAGGATAACTATACTTATAACCCATATTAGGGCCATGAGGGGACTGAAACCCTACTAAAAACTACCCATGAACCTCCAAGTAAGGCCCCTATAGTAAGGCGTCTTTGGAGGGTCGGACTTCTACTCGTCAAAGCCGCTCGGGCTCAGCGGCTAAGGCTTCTGAGTTTCCCAGAGACTCCAATATCCCTTAATTAAGGACTATGAATTAAATCATAGAAGGATCCCTAACATGACTTAAGGTATAGTCCTTAATTAAGGGATATTGGAGTCTCTGGGTTCGTGCTTGCAAACCTGGGTCCCTGAAAGGAAAGCCATGCAAAGGTGCATCAACATGTGAAGGAGATTAAACTAAGGAAGGCAGGACAATACTGGCATTTGTGCTACAGCTCAACCCTAAAAAAAGCTTGCAAAAACCCAGCAGAACCTTAGGTTAAGCCCTAAACCCTACACCCCTAAACCCTATACCCTGAACCCTAAACCCTGAAACCCTGCAGACTCCTAGGCTAAGCCTCAAAGGGTTTAGGGTTTAGGGTTTAGGGTTCCTCGCCTCCTGAAATGGCCATCCATCCGCTAGTGTCCGGCAGAGGCAGGCCGCCCGTCCAATAGATCCGGAGCCCACCTGGGTTGACTGAAAGGATCATGGGACTTAGTAACTAGGGTTCCTTAAGGGTTCTTTCAAGGGATCTATAAGGGATCTATGGGTGGTGTAGGATTTAAAGGATCATGGGACTTAGTAACTAGGGTTTTTTTAGGGCAATTATACTTATAACCCCAATTAGGGTACTTATAACCTTCTTATTAAGTCCCATGACCCTCCAAGTAGGGTTGGGTCAGTACGGGTTTGAAGGGCTCCGTAAATGTTCTGCCGGGTCTTATCTGCTTGTCTAGGTGTGAGCATCGCACCTACGCAAAATCTCCTTCCCTGGCCTGTCCACATCTCTTCTTTTGACCAAGTTTTTCGGGGGGATGTAGAAAGTTCAAGGAGCACGAAAGGGTTTAGGGTTTAGGTTATTATTCCCTAAACCCTAAACCCTAAATGGGTTGTCAAAGCCGCCGTCTTCTGGTGGATTTCGCACGGCTGGCACTCGCCCTCCCGCAGCGAAACCTTGGCGCGAAAGGCTTAGGTTTCCATCTCGAAATTAGGGTTTAGGGTTTAGGGCTTAGGGCTTAGGGTTTTGGGTGGGTTCCTTTAAAAGGATCTATAAGGGGTCCTTTAAAGGGATCTTTAGGGTTTAGGGTTTAGGGCTTAGGGTTTAGGGTTTAGGGCTTGGGGCTTAGGATTTAGGGTTTAGGGTTTAGGGCTTAGGGCTTGGGGTTTAGGGTTTAGGGCTTACGTCTTGGGGTTTAGGGCTTAGGATTTAAGGTTTAGGGCTTCGGGTTAAGGGTGGACTGGAAAGAGGGACAAGGCCTTAACATGGCGGCCTTGGTCGGTGGATACCCAGGGACTCCAATATCCCTTAATTAAGGAATATTCCTTAAATCATATTGGGGATCTTACTATAATTTAAGGTATATTCCTTAATTAAGGGATATTGGAGTCTCTGGGTAGGACCGGTGGTATGTTACGTTATCATGATAAGCGGCTATTGGGAGCTTTATTGCTAGCTATTCCAAACCGTAAGTTCGACTCTAGTCTTTGATAAAACAACTCCTCACCTATACTGGCTTAGACTCCTGGCAAGAGTTACAAGTTTAGCTCTCTCTTAGGGATTATAGGAACCAAAAAAGTTAAAAATTCTAAGTACCCCTAAGTCACAGAAGATACCTTAGCCGCCCTAGCCCTACAGGGGACCTCCGAAAACTGGGACCCGAACTCCGAAGTTGTAGGCTGCTGTAGAGTTTTATAACGCTGCCGATGTTTAGGGTTTAGGGTTTAGGTTTAGGGGGTGTCTTCTAAGGTTTCTATAAGTGGTCCAAGATGGATTCACAAGGGCTTGAGGTTCGGGGATGCGGCTTTAGGGTTTCATGGGGGTTTGGGCCTTGCGGTTTAGGGTTTAAGGGTTGGAGCTTCAGGGAAGGAGACGGAATCCCAAAGCCCCGAACAAACCGAATCCTCGGACGGATGAGGTGCTCCCTCGGCTGTCGGCCAGTAGTATCCTGAGCTCTCGTTCTTTGGTGCGGAGGGTTGAGCGTATGCTGAGCTCTGATGAATGGGGCTTGGGGCCTATAGGATTCCGTTTGGTGTTGGGTTCAACGTCTCAAATTTCAGGCTTTGCCCCAAACCCTTCCGTTCAGTGACATGTCGGGTCCTTTGACAGAAGACTACTTGGGGTTCCATGTTGTTGGCAGGGCAGACCCCCAGCACCAAAGCCTCAAGCCTATACTGTACATGCAAAAGGCCCCACCCTAAACCCTGAACCCTAAACCCTAAGCCCTAAACCCTAAAAGCCCAAAAACACATCAACTCGAGGCTCCTGCAGGCCCTAAACCCTAAGCCCTAAACCCTGAACTCTAAACCCTAAACCCTAAACCCTCAACCCTACTTGAGGGGGCAGGGGACTCAGTATGTAGGCTATAAGTAGAGTTATAAAGTGCCCTAAATGGAGCTACCCCAATTATAACCCTACTTATAACCAACTTGCTAAGTCCCCTGCCCCTTCAAGTAAGCCCCATAAAACCCCCGAAAACACCCCTAAACCCTAAACCCTAAACCCGCTCCCGCAACAGGCGCCTTCTGGGCAGCGGAGTGACAAACGTCCGAGATCTCCCCGGAAGTCGCCAGGAGACCTCATCTGGACCCCTCTTTAGGGCTTAGGGTTAGGGGTCCTTTAAGGGGGATCTATAGAGTTTAGGGTTTTGGGTGGGTTCCTTTTAAAGGAGCTATAAGGGGTCCTTTAAAGGGATCTATAGGGTTTAGGGCGTATGGCTTTCAGGGTTCAGGGTTCGGGCTCCAGGTTCTAGCGGTTTCGGGTTTTGGGTTGTTTGGTGCAAACAAGGCCTGAATGATGGGCTTAGTTAGGGTTACAGGTTTATGGGAAGGGTTTAGGATTTAGGCCCTGGGAATATAGTCTTCTAATCTTTTTGTCCTAAGGATTCGACATGAACTGCAAGACCCAGGGGCGTGCAGGGCGCGGAGGATGGGCACCAGCACAAGGCCAGCTCCTCCAAAGAGGGTTGTTCAGGGTTTAGGGTTTTGGGGTTCAGGGTTTAGGGTTTAGGGTTTTGGTTTAAGGCGTTTCTTTTTGTTTCTTCTCAAAAAGCAAATCTTGGGAGTTTAGGGGTGCCAGAAGATTAACGTTCAGGCGTATTGTTTAGGAGTTCTTCTCTGTTTGTGTCAGACAAGGCCTTTGTGATGATTTGAGAAGACATTCAAAGCGCTTTGCGAGGTCATACAAGGGGCCCTAAACCCTAAACCCCAAAACCTGAACCCTAAACCCTAAACCTCATCAAGCTTCCGAAGATTTGGGAGTTTAGCTTTGGGCTTTGACGCCAATCGCTGACACACGAGTGCCCTCCACACGCCCCCNCCCCCCCCGAATTTTCGGGTCCCACCCCGAAAAACAGCTGATAAACCACTGACTTTACGAACCCAAACCCTGCAGTCACCACAGTCAAAACCCCCAGGGTTTAGGGTTTAGGGTTTCGGGTTTAGGGTTTTGGGTTTTGGATTTTGGGTTTAGAGGTTTGGGGTTTAGGGTTTAGGGGTTTTGGGTTTAGGGTTTAATGTTTAGGGTTTAGGGTTTAGGGTTTCCGAATCCAGGACCCTAAACCCTTAACCCGAAGACCTCGAGCCTAAAGCGTACAGTCCAAACATCCCCTGCAAGGGAAGCCAAAGACTCCAATATCCCTTAATCAAGGAATATACCTTAAATCATAATAGGATCCCTAATACGGCTGATGGACAAAATCCTGCATTACCCATAATAAGGAATATACCATAATTCCCATAGTTTAGGGTCCTTAGGGTCATGCAGGATTTTGTCCATCAACAGTATGATTTAAGGCATATTCCTTAATTCAGGGATATTGGAGTCCCTGGGAAGCGGGCCTGCAGAACGGTACCGGTGCCTCGCAGAGCACCGAAGGAATAGTTTCTCCCGTCCTGCATGAAAGAAGACGGGCCCGAGGGGCTCATGCCAAAAACCTCTGAGTATAGGGGCCTTAATGATAGGGTACCTAGAAAGGGTTCCTTCAAGGGCTCCAAAAAAATCTATACTAGGGTTCTATAGTCTAGGGGTCCCGAGGGTTCACGCTGAAGCATCTGAGGGCATCAAGCCTTAAACCCAGAATCCTGAACCCTAAACGCTAGACCCGTAAATCCTAAATCCTGAACCCTGAAACCCAAAACCTAAACCTTAAACCCTGAACCCGGAATCCTACACCCAAAACCTAAACCCCAACTAATCTTCCGCTGGGCCCTGAAACCTGAAGCTTAAACCTCCCTCTGCTCCCCTCCTGCAAGAAGCAACAAGAAAGGGTTCGGGTTAATGTAGGAACCTGATTAAGAAACCTTGGGCCTTTATGAGGGTTCTTTACATGAACCCTACTATTTTGGGGTTATAGGCCCAGAGTTTCTTAATCAGGTTCCTACATTACGGGTTTAGGGCTTGGAGTTGAAGGTTTAGGATTTAGGGGGGCCACGGGAAAGCGCGTCTTCTCGCACAGCGACTCATGATCCATGCTAAGATGGCGCCGCCACTTCGCGGGTGGCGAGGACGTCGCAATTGTCGAACGAACAACTACTTGAAGAGCCAGTTTGATCCAACGGTTGAGAACAGTCCGGCTGCTAACGATGCCGAGGGTGGTGCTTCCCGAACCGTCTCCCGATGAAAGAAGGGGAGGGCGGGCATGAGTTGTCTGCTGCGGTTGCACTTGGAATCATGCGGCGCTCAGAAGCAGCTTTTTTCCCCCATCATCGCCGACGGAGGCGTTCCGCTTGCGCCTTTGAAAAGGCATCGTTAGCCTCTGCGTGAGCGCGCATGCGGGCATCTGAATTGTTTGGAGCCCTGTTCCTAAGCCCTAAACCCTAAACCAAAATAAACGTAAATCGGAAAAAGCCGAGGAACGAACGTGACATAGGTTGTTCGCGGGCTACAAACAAACCCGTAACAACCAATATAGGGGCCTCAATAATTTAGACTAGGGTTTTGTTCCCATTATACTATAAGTATCATAAGGAACCCCCAAAATAGTATCGGTAATTATTTAGGCCCCTCTAGTTCCCATTCGCACAGGATCCCGGCTCAGAAAAAAAACTATTCATGCTCCTCATGCTCGGGTCCTTGGGTTTTGGGTTTTGGGTTTAGGGTTTAGGGTTTAGGGTTTAGGTTTAAGGGTTTAGGGTTTAAGGTTTAGGGTTCAGCAGCTCTGGTCGAGCAGTATCTAGTCAAGTTCGCTATATTGAGCATAGAATAATACCCACCCACCCAGAGAATCCCAAAACATTAAGAAATCAAAAGTTTTACAANGGCAGCAGGGCAGGGGCCAGGGCAGGCAGGGCAGGGGAGGGCAGGGGAGGGCAGAGTTGGGCCTTTTTAAGTTGGAAGGGAGGAAAAAGAGGGCAGAAGGGCACAGGGGGAATCGAGGCAGGGACCTCCGGGTTGGGAGGCAGGCCAAGGACCACTGGGCCAAAAACGGCTTGTTTTTTCCAGTTGGTGCGACACCTCTAGACCAGTCTCGAAGCCCAAAAAAGCAAAGGATTTTTTCCAAAAACGAATGTGTTTTTTTCTAAAAAATTTAAAAAAATAAAAAAGAAACCGCCGGCCGGTTTAGGGTTTAGGGTTTAGGGTTTAGGGTTTAGGGTTTAGGGTTTAGGGTTCAGCAGCTCTGGTCGAGCAGTATCTAGTCAAGTTCGCTATATTGAGCATAGAATAATACCCACCCACCCAGNGGTTTAGGGTTCAGCAGCTCTGGTCGAGCAGTATCTAGTCAAGTTCGCTATATTGAGCATAGAATAATACCCACCCACCCAGAGAATCCCAAAACATTAAGAAATCAAAAGTTTTACAATACCTTCAGCTCAGTTCAACACCCAAACCCTAGGCCTTAAACCTTCAAGCTCAAACCCCATGGCTCCTTCAAGTCCAAACCCTAGGCCCTAAGCCCTAAACCTTAA
>BGNK01001195.1:21020-109660 GCA_003297005.1 Symbiodinium sp. clade A Y106 | reverse complement strand
ATATTTCTCGGCCAGCAAGGAAAGTAGCGTTCACAAGTTGGCAGGTAGAAATTCGAACTTACAAAAGCTGTCGAAGACAATTACAAGAGACGATCACGACATCGCTTCATGATAGCAACCACAGCTATCAGATATGAGCTTACTGCACGAAGCTCAACACAGCTGTACATCGCCTTGAGGATTTCTTGAAGTCCTACGGTGCACACAATTCACGACCGCCGCCATCGCCGCTGCCGCCANACAGCTGTACATCGCCTTGAGGATTTCTTGGAGTCCTACGGTGCACACAATTCACGACCGCCGCCATCGCCGCTGCCGCCACCTCTAAGGCTTTAAAACCTAGTCGTTTGTCGAAGACAAAAGCAAGTCACGGTCACATTTGTTACGGCCAAGAGTTGACCAGAAAGAGCCACCAAGACTCGGCAGTACGATTTGTTACGGCCAAACGTGGGCACCAAAACTCGGCAGTACGATTTGTTACGGCCAAGAGTTGGCCAGAAAGAGCCACCAAGACTCGGCAGTACGATTTGTTACGAGCAAACGTGGGCACCAAAACTCGGCAGTACGATTTGTTACGGCCAAGAGTTGGCCAGAAAGAGCCACCAAGACTCGGCACATGCTAAACAATGCCGGTTTGCACCCGTGGTTTTGAGCCGAGTACGATTTGTTACGGCCAAGAGTTGGCCAGAAAGAGCCACCAAGACTCGGCAGTACGATTTGTTACGGCCAAACGTCGGCCAGAAAGAGCCACCGAGACTCGGCCCGGCCTCCACCGCCGCACACCCAGCCCATTTGTCGACCCTAGGCCCTAAACCCTAAAGCCCAAAACCCTAGGCCCTAAAGCCCAAACCCTAGGCCCCTAAACCCTAAAGCCCAAAACCCTAGGCCCTAAACCCTAAAGCCCAAACCCTAGAGCCTAAACCCTAAAGCCCAAACCCTAGGGCCTAAACCCTAGGCCTCTAAACCCTAAAGCCCAAACCCTAGGCCCTTAAACCCTAAAGCCCAAGCCGTTCGAAAACAGGCCATAACATTGGTCCGGCCACCCGCCATTCGAAAACAGGCCATAACATTGGTCCCCCCTAGGCCCCTAAACCCTAAAGCCCAAACCCTAGGCCCTANNNNCGAAAACATGCCATAACATTGGTCCCCCCATTCGAAAACATGCCATAGCATTGGTCCCCCCATTCGAAAACATGCCATAACATTGGTGCCCCCATTCGAAAACATGCCATAGCATTGGTGCCCCCATTCGAAAACGTGCCATAGCATTGGTCCCCCCATTCGAAAACATGCCATAGCATTGGTCCCCCCATTCGAAAACATGCCATAACATTGGTCCCCCCAATCGAAAACATGCCATAACATTGGTCCCCCCATTCGAAAACATGCCATAACATTGGTCCGGCCACCGGCCATTCGAAAACATGCCATAACATTGGTCCCCCCATTTGAAAACATGCCATAGCATTGGTCCCCCCATTCGAAAACATGCCATAACATTGGTCCCCCCATTCGAAAACATGCCATAACATTGGGGGGGTCCGTTCGAAAATCGGCTCGAGAACGGCGGGGCCATACGAAAACATAGCATAGCATTGGGGGGGTCCGTTCGAAAATCGGCTCGAGAACGGGGGGGTCCATACGAAAACATAGCATAACATTGGGGGGGTCCGTTCGAAAATCGGCTTGAGAACGGGGGGTCCCATACGAAAAATCCCATAGGGTTTAAATTCATTATGAAAGAGAGGGTTTAGGGTTTAGGGTTTAGGGGTTTGGGGTTTGGGGGTGGGCATACAGGTTTGATGGCTTCTCGTTGTAGTTTGTGCTCCGTGAAGTAAAAACTGAAGGTCTGGACTATATAGGATGCAATAAAGTTGGAGAAACGTCAAAGGGTTTAGTTTCGGGGTTTAGGGTTTGGGGTAGAGGTTCGGGGTTTAGGGTGTAGGGCTTAGGATTAGAGCTTAGGCGGGTTTGGGGTTTAGGGAGTGCAGATACGAAGCTTTTGCCATGGCGACGGTAAGCATCGAATGAAAGAGTTGTGCTGCGCGTTTGTTTCTGCAGTCTACACAGATGTACTTATGGTATAAAAGGTATATAAGTACATAAGTACATATGTCTATATACAGATGTAGATATGTACATATACACCCCTGAACCCTCAACCCTCAACCTAGATCCTATGGTTTAACCTATACCCTCATGCAGACCCAACCCTAAACCCTAAACCCAAAACCCAAAACCCTAAACCCCAAACCCCAACCCTAAACCCCAAACCCTAAACCCTAGACTCCTAAACCCTAAACTCCTCAACCCTAAACCCCCAAACTTGCCAACCCTCCGATCTGCGGTCCGCCGTCACTGCCACGGAGTAAGTCGCTCCCCAGTCCACGCCATCTGCACTCTCACAAGTCTCCTTGCGGGCGTTTTGGTTTAGGGTGGTTTAGGGCTTAGGGTTTAGGATTTAAGGCACCCAAGAGATACAATCAAAATTTCTTCCTCAAGCATCTCCGAAAACGAAGAAGAACTCAGAACAGCCTATGCTTTCTTGTTGGGAGGCTGTAAAGGAATGCCGATTGCTTATGGTTTGTGGATAGCGCTTCGTCTTTGTGTCTACAGGGAGCCGTAATTGGGTTTCTGGCTACTTCCCGGACAAGCCAAAGAAGACGCGCTTGAAGCCGTGAGACAAAATTGGGCCATAAGATACAAAGGACAACATGCAACCTCCTGCAGTCCCTATAGTAGAAGCCAGAAAGTTGGAACATCATTATCCTCATGCCCTTAAGGTAAAGCATAAGGAATCCTCGCACTAATCCTCCTAAAGCTATGTTCCAACTTTCTGGCTTCTACTACTAGGTTCCCCAGTAAGCCCTTAATAATAAGGGTACCCTTTTTCCTACTATTCCGTTTTAATAAGGGAACCCAAAAAGAAAAAGGGTAAAAGGGTACTACTGGGGCACCTAGACTATACCCGAAACAACAACCACAAACCCTGTAACTCTAACCCTGAAGATGAAAATAACAGCAATTTAAACCCTAAAACCCCAAGCCCCAAGCCCCAAACCTTAATTTGTTTTTATTTCTTCTAAATTCTAAATTCCATATTTCTTCTATTTTATTATTTTCTAACTTTATTATTTTCTAATTTTTATAAAATTTAGACGCCAACCCCCGGGCTCCTTCGCCATGATCTTGTCGCCAGCACGCAGCCCCGTCCCCGCGAGCCCGGAAAGGGCGCAGTTCCTCGGCTTTTCGTGAGCTTAAGCAGGATTTCAGACGTTGGGTGTTTAGGGTGAAGGATTTACAGGGATTTCAGAGTTTGGGTGTTTAGGGTTTGAGGTTTAGAGAGAGAGAGAGAGGTAGGTTTAGGAGTGTAGGCTAGGAGCGGGAAGTCAAAACAACCTGATGATACATCGCTAAAAACAAGCAAAGCCATGACACTCGTGAAAGACCCAAACAAAAAAGTAGACACCACGCAGCATCCGAAAATCCTTACAACAAAAACAACTTCAATAGAACAGCGCTGAAGCCCTGAAGAGAAGCCTCAAATACTCTCACTTTCCCTGAAGAGAAACCTCAAATACTCCCACTTTTCCGGAAACGCCACCAGGGAAAACACTCCCCCTTGACCAAAGCAAAAATTAAGAAAGAGCCCCCGCCTCCGCCCTGAACCCTAAACCCTTAAACCCTAGACCCTAAACCCTAAACCCTAAACCCTAAACCTTAAACCCTAAACCCTAAACCTGAAACCCTAAACCCTTAAACCCTAAACCGTAAAACCCTGAACCCTTAAACCTTAAAACCCTAAACCTTAAACCCTACACCCTTAAATCCTAAACCCTAAACCCCTATAAACCAAAAAAACCCTAAAGACTTAACACCCTAAACTTTAAACCTAAGAGAAAAAGGCCGGGGCTCGGCGAGTCGACTTGGCATTCAAAGGCCTGGCCGAAGCGCGGCCCTTCAACCTTGAAGAGGCCAACCTGCCGGGGGGGGGGGGGGGNCCCTAAACCGGCTACCTTCGTCAACCCCTAAACCCCTAAACCCTAAACCCCTAAACCCCTAATTAAACCATAAACCCTTACACCCTTTAGGGCGCTTAAGGGGGTAAGGGGTTATGGTTTAATTAAGGGTTTAGGGGTTTAGGGTTTAGGGGTTTAGGGGTTTAGGGTTTAGGGGTTTAGGGGTTTAGGGGTTTAGGGTTTAGGGTTCAAGGCTTTAGCTGGGCTTGTATGGGGTGTTAGAGGGTTTTGAGCCTTTAGGTGGCTTCGCGGCTGGAGTTTCAATCTGCTTCTGGATTTGCGAGATTCATTGGAACGCATTTTCGTAGTGGAAGAAAGGCTCTCGAAGCTTCATGCGTCGTTACAGGTAATGCAGGAACCTGATTAAGAAACCTTGGGTCCTTGTTAAGGTTCTTAATATGGATCCTACTATATTGGGATCATAGGGCCGGGGGTTTTAAAATCAGGTTCCTACATTTTTCCGGGATTAACGCTCAAAGGTTGAGATTTGACGCTTGAGGCAGCAGGGCTTAGGGGGTGAAAATAACACAGGGGCCTTAATAATTAGAACAGGGTTTTGGGGCCCATTATACTATAATTACATGCAGGAACCCCCAAAATAGTATATGTAGTTATTAAGGCCCCTATATTAGGGCTTAAGGGTTAAAATAAGCCTGTATTAATGCCCATTTTTCATGTTTCCTTTATCTGCGTAGTCACGAAGGCCAGTATGACCGTTCACCCAACCTTGACAGAGCTTTGCTGGGATCGCAGTGCGACCTTAAGGTTTGTGTTGTCAGCTACTACGGTTGTCAGGTTTTTAATAGTGTTTCAGGATTGCTGTGAAATTCGACCGTGGCTGCGTACGAGGTTCCCATGAACCCGCTTTCCGATGACAGTACCGGCAGTGCCTGCACGGCAAAGTCTGCCACTGCCATGCACGGCTGCGCAGGGTTGGTCTGCGGTCGGCACCTGACGAAAGGATGGGTTCCACTTTTCCTGCGATTCAGATTGTAAAACAATCGAACTCTAAAACGGACACACAAGGGTATATTTGAAAGGGCAAAGCCTTACAGCAAACGTGACAATATAAATAACCCCAACAACCCTGAACCCTCAAGTCCTAAGCCCTGAAACGCCAACACGCTGAACCCTACGACTCCAAACGGAAACCCCAGAGCACCAAAAACTTGTAACAACCAGAAAAAACCTAAAGACAAACCCTGACAAGCCTTACAGGGGCCTCAAAAGGTGGGATGAAGGTAGTGGGGTGATCCCAAAAGAAGAGTCCTTATATAAGGGATCCTTAATCCTGCCTACCCAGAGCCTCCAAACCCCCTTAATTAAGGAATCTTAAATCATATATTCCTTAATTAAGGGGGTTTGGAGGCTCTGGGTAGGCAGGATTCAGGATCCCTTATATAAGGACTCTTCTTTTGGGATCACCCCACTACCTTCATCCCACCTTTTGAGGCCCCCGAGCCTCACAGCCTATAGCCCTTCGACTCCTAAGGGGCACAGCCCAAAGGTTTTAGGGTTTAGGGTTTAGGGTTTTTAGGTTTTTAGGGTTTTAGGGTTTAGGGTTTAGGGTTTCTAGGTTTTTAGGGCTTAGGGTTTAGGGTTTTGGGGTTTTTAGGGTTTAGGGTTTAGGGTTTTTAGGTTTTTAGGGCTTAGGGTTGAGGCTTTTTAGGTTTTTAGGGTTTAGGGTTTAGGGTTCTGGATCAAAACTTAGTTGCTGATTTCATAAGCCCCAAAAAGTGTACACTTTTAGATTTATAGTGGGTCATATTATCCCAAAAAGTGCAAAGTGTATCCACTCAGCTACTAAGGGGTTTAGGGTTCTGGATCAAAACCCCAAGAAACCCAAGCACCATCATTCCAACAACACCGGAACCCGAGACTTAGCTAGCCTAAATCCTAAAACCTGAAACCCTAAGCATTACACCCAAGAGCCCAAAACCTGAAAGCCTAAACCTCTAAAAACCAACAACTAAAATCCTAGAACCTACCCTAAGCCCAAGCTGCTGAAGCCCTAAGGCTCTGGCGCCATAGAACCAAGACAAGGGGACGGGGTAGAACCATGCGGCTAGGCTAAACCCTTGCAAACCCATGAGACGCAGAGGAACACCCCCACAAACCCTCATAAATTCCGATAAAACCACACTGTGAAGCTTCTATCTACAAAAGTCTGACATACGTCTTATGGGTCTGCAGGGAAACCCTAAACCCTGGAGCCTAAACCCCAAACCCCAGACTCCTAAACCCTTAAACCACCAGATTCCTAAACCACCTTAAACCACCCTAAACCACCTTAAACCCTAAACCCCTAAACCCCGAAACCCCCAACCGTAGGCCCCAAACCCTAAACCCTAAACCCTAAACCCCGAAACCCTAAACCGTAAGCCCCAAACCCTAAACCCTAAACCCTAAACCCCGAAACCCTAAACCGTAAGCCCCAAACCCTAAACCCTAAACCCCGAAACCCTAAACCGTAAGCCCCAAAGAGATCCCCAGAGGACGAAGAGGAAGGCGCCAGCAGAGGTTGTATAGACCCTGGCTGCTTTGGAGCACGGCGTTGCTGGAGAAGACGTAGCCTCAGCTCTGAAAGTGGAAGGGTTTAGGGTTTAGGGTCCTGAAGTGTTCTTCAAGAAGGGTTCTAGGAGGGCTCCTAAAGGCTTCAAGAGGGGTTCTAGGGTTTAGGGTGTAGGGTTCTAGGTTACAAGGTTTTGGGGCCTCTTGAAGCAAGGTTTAAAGTATTCGTACGGCTGTTTATGGGCGTTAGCGGCAGCGTTTTTGAAGGCAGCGGTTTCTAGCTCTTAAGGGGTTCTATATAGGTCTTTATCTATACGGGTCTCCAGGGTCTTCTTGAGGGTGCTCAATGGCATGGCTTCAGGCTTTTAGAGGGCTCGATAAAGAGGCGGATTGTAGATAAGGTCCTGAAAGTGTCTGCAGCGTTTACATGGAGGAATGCCACCAGGATCATGCAGAAATGGCCATGACTTTTCAGGGATGATAGCGGTGATAACAGAAAGTGTGGGGTTTGCGGTGGTTCGTGCCATAGAGCTTTAGAGGGGCATGTAGGATGTGTCAACGGAGTTTCGGACGATGATATCGGATAAAGGGTTTGATCATCCTGGCAGCACAAGACTTGTTTCTAATCAAAGCACGAGCATTTACGAGGTAGGCTATATCTATATATATATATATAGCTCGAAATGTGAAGATATACATGGCGGATATGCAGGTCGTTGAGTTTCAGTCTTGCCAGGAATGGGTTGCTGCTACAGGCTGCAAGATCAAGCACGCTCAAGGGCGGTATATCTATCCTAATCTATCTATCTATCTATTTCTCTATCTACCTACCTACCCATATCTCTCTCGCTCTCTCTCTCTCTCTGCATGTCTGTCGGTCTGTCTGCCTGTCTGTCTGTCTATCTCTATCTATCTGTCCAGCTATCTGTCTGTCTATCTCCGTATCTGCATGTCTATTTATCTACCTACCTACCGACCTGTCTGTCCATCTGGGAGTTTCCGAAAATAGGGAACCCTAATATAGTACCCTAAATAGTAGGATCCTTATTATAAGGACCCCAAAATAAGGGACCCCTAATTTTTGGAAACTCCCATCTATCGCCTGAGCCTTGTGGAAGGGTCATGAAGGTTGGGAGCTCGAGGTTTACCCCAAGCCCTAAGCCCCAAACTCTGGGGTATCGGGCTTGGGTCTTCTTTTCGGGTTGAGGGCTTAGGGTTTAGAGCTTAGGATCTAGAGTTTAGGGCTCAGGGTTTAGGGTTGAGGGGTTAGGGTTTTAGGATTTGGGCGTGTATGGGGTGTAGGTTCCGGGCACCCTGAACCTTAAAACTGCGTTGGGTGAATCGTTTCAATGATCAAACGAGACGCTGCCGTTGCCCCAGTCATCCGTGGCGACCTGCCACAGGAACCGTACTATAGGGGCCTTAATAATCAGAATAGGGTTCCTTTAAAGGGTATTATAAAGGCTACTATAAGGGATCTATAGTGGGGTTCATAAGATAGGGGCCTTAATAATTAGACTAGGGTTCCTTTAAAGGGGTACTAGAAGGGTTCCTTTAAGGGCTCTATAAGGGATAACTGACTGGTGGGCTGAAGCTGTTCGACGGATAGACAGATGGACTGATTGGTTGATGGACTGCTTGGTTTAGGGTTTAGGGTTTGGGGTTTAGGGTTTAGGGTTTGGGTTTAGGGTTTAGGGTTTAGGGTTGAGGGTTTAGGGTTTAGGGTTTAGGGTTTAGGGTTTAGGGTTTGTTTGATTGATTGGTTGATTGGTTGACTGGTTGGCTGATTGGTTAATTGATTGAGCTTTTTCCATCCATCCATCCATCCATCCATCCCTCCATCTATGCATGCATGCATGCATGCATGCATGCATTCCATTCATTCATACATTCGCTCACTTATTCACTCACTCACTCAATGATTCATTCATGCATGCAGTCCGTCAGTCAGCCAGTCATTCAGTGATTGATTGATTGATTGATTGATTGATTGATTGACGGATGGATGGGTTGATGGACGGATGGATTCATTCGTTCAGTCATTCAGTCAGTCAGTCCGTCAGTCCGTCAGGCAGTCATCAGGCAGCCATGCATTTATTCATTGAGTGCCTGAGTGAGTGAGTGTTATGATAGACAGCAAGACAGGCAGATAAGTAGCTACAAAGATAGACAGACAAACAGACAGACAGACGGATCGACAGACAGGCAGGTAAACATGCAGAAAGATAGACCGGTAGCTAGATAGTCAGATAGATAGAAAGACAGATAGATCGGCAGACAGAGAGCTCTATATATGTATATACATACAGATAGACAGACAGATAGACAGGTAGACAGATAGGAACCCGCAACACAAACCTTTCACACATCACCCGTTCTGCCATGCTCGGATTTCGGATATACGGTTTGGGTCTCTGACTTGAGCCAACCTCCCTACAGGAACAGTCCCTTGATAACGAAATAACGGATTACAAAGAGTAGCCACGCGCTTCAATTGCCTCTTGCTGAAACCCCATGACCAGGGTTCAAGAGCAAAGATGGTCAAGTTTGCTGTTCCCGAAACGCCGAAACCCTTAACCCAAACAGCTACGTTTGAAAGCCTCTGCCAAAAAAACCAAAGCAATCACCACTACCTGTAAAAGCAACAACCCCAAACCCACCCCAAAACACAAAATCCTATATCCTCGACAAAACCCTAAACCCTAAACCCTAACCCTAAACTTCTAAACCCCTAAACCCTAAACATTATATTGGAACCCTAAGCACAAGTTTCCGATCGCCGTTCGGCGCTCAGAGCCTGCGAAGGCAAGCCGACGAGAAGCTCCGTCTGCCCACACAGCTCCTGGATGGTCTCATGGGTTTACCCCAAGGATCCAAAGGATCCAATAATTGGTATTTGGGTTTAGGATAGTAGTTGTGTTAGGTACTTGGACCCTCAGGGTTAGAGCTTAGGATTTCGGAGTTTGAGGTTCAGAAACCCTAGACCCCAAAACCCAGGAAGGCCGTGGGTGGTCCCCGGGTTAAAGCTTAGAGTTAAGGGCTCAGGGTTTAGCCTGTTTGTGGGGTCAATGCGGAGATTCAGGGTTTAGGGTTCGAGGGCGTTAGGGCTGTTTGTACTACTAGTATGGCAATATAGCAGCCTGAATACAAACTATTCACCTTCCTCAAGGCCTTCGGGTGTCTTGATATGGCTATACATTCATATGATCCTGCTTTAATTACGATTTCAACCTTCTTTGTCAGGGGTTTTCGATTCTCCAGGAAGCTGACTTCAAGCTCCATGAGGGCTTCAAAAAGGGTGAGTGAGGGTTAGGGCTATCGGATTTACACGGGTGGCTCAGGGCTTGCCAGCTTCTGGGGATGATTTGGGAGTTTCCGAAAATTCAGGGTAGCTTATTTTGGTGTCCTCATAATAAGGATCCAGGATCCTACTATTTGGGGTACTATATTACGGTCCCTCTTTTCAGAAACCCTAAACCCTAAACCCTTTATAGAACCCTTATAGATCCCTTTAAAGGAACCCTTAAAGGGTCCCCTATTTTTCGGAAACCACCATTTAGGGTTGATGGGACTGGCAGGTTTCCAAACATCGCTGACAGTGGTGACAGTGATGTTTCTATGGATTCCTTGAGACTACCTGGACCCCAAAAGGGTTTAGGGTTTAGGGCTTAGAGTTTAGGGTTTAGGTTTTAGGGCTTAGGGTTTAGGGTTTAAGGTTTAGGGTTCTGGATCAAAGCTTAGTTGCTGAGTTCATAAGCCCCAAAAAGTGTACACTTTCAGTTTTCTAGTGGGTAATATTATTCCCTAAGTGTAAAGTGTATCCACTCAGCTACTAAGCATGAGACTGGTGTAATAAGATCTGTAGGGGCCTACATGCTGCATGAATACGGTGGTAATGGGCCAAGTGAGTGGGACAAGCTGGAGCTAATGATACTGGGGCCTCAATAGCATTCAATTGTTTGAACTGTGCTTTTCGATTAAGTCATACTACTGTTGATGGACAAAATCCTGCATTACCCATTATAAGGAATATACCATAATTCCCATAGCTTAGAGTCCTTAAGGTCATGCAGGAGGATTTTGTCCATCAACCGTATGACCATTCAAAAGGGACGAAGAAGGGGAAATTCCGACCCCTTACGTTTGGGCTGAAGGCTCATCTCCAGCCCTGTCACCAGGGAGTGTGGAGTCAGCAAACCAGAGGATCCGCATTGTAAAAGAGGGTTTAAAAATATAGGGTTTTTAAAAAAGGGTTTTATAAAAACCCTCTTCTGGAAATCCTACATTCAAGATACCGCCAGATGGGTTTAGGGTTCTGAGTTGTGGAAACAGAGGGCTGTTTTAATTCGTGCGACTACGAGCTATGCCGACATCAAAAAGAAATCAGCACCTTAAATCTCGTCTTCTTAGTTGGCAACCCCTCCACACGAAACAGAAGCCCCCCATCCCCCCCCCCGCACCGCCCACAAAAAAACTCAAAAAAAAGAACAATAACAATGACAATAGCAATATCAATCAGAATATGGAACAGAAACAATGTTAATATTTCGGAGTACTATCCTAAGTAGGCTATTCAACTTTCCCCTTTTGTTTAGGACGGCCAGGGGACTATGCAAGAAGGGCTTGTACACTGGCCTACAGAATTACTTACCCCGCAACCCCAAACCCAAAACAAGCCCGCACTCAGAACCCTAACCCTAAACCCCCCAAAGACCGAAAAATGCCTCTGAATCAGAATGCTTGGTTCAGACGAACCCCTGAATTCGGGGCTCCGGGGACAAACGCCAAACCCGCGGACTATAGAACCGCCACAGTTTCTTATAAACCGATCCTTAGAAACCCTATGCAAGAAACCAATTGAAACCAAAACACGTTTACAGCCTCATGAAACCCCACGAACCTCCCAAAACCCACGCCGTGTGGACCCTAAACCCTGTGAAACCCTGAACCCTACCCTAAACCCTAAACCTCTGTCCCAAAAAAACCCAGAAACTCATAAACCCCAAATCACTTTTAACCCCTGCACCCTAATTAAACCCCAAACCCTGAACAACTACAAGTCTATAAATCCTAAACGCCTTAACCCAAAATCACTAAACCCCAAACCCCTATTGCCCCCCCATAAACCCTAGTCTCCTGCACCGTCAGGGAGTCTCCGGCCTGCAGACCAAGTCCTGTGCCAACTGCAAAGAGGTTTCGGGTTTAGGGTTTAGGGTTTTAGGGTTTAGGGTGTAGGGTTTAGGGTTCTATTTTGTAGGCTTTAGGGCCTTGGGCTTAGGGCCTCTAGGATTGTGTGGGGTTTCAGATTTAAGGTTGCGGGCTTTGGGCTTCGGAGTCGGAATCCAGGAAACAAGGGCATCAGGTGGAAACGAAATACCTTTCCCAAAGGGTCCAAGGTACTGTTATGGGGAATACCTTCCCAAATCATAATAGTAACTCCTAATATAGAAACCCTACATTCTACTATATAGGTACTTTGGACTCTTTGGGTTTGTTACTTCGTTCCTCTAAACAAAACACAGGACAAGGGAGGCTCCATGACTTTCGCCCTACAACCGACCCAAACCAGTGAAGAGCTCAAACCCTGAACCCCTGAAATTCAATCAACTACAGTAGAAGTCAGAAAGTTGGAACATCATTCTCCTCCTGCCCTTAAGGGAAAGTATAGGGCATCCCAGCACCAATCCTCCTAAACCCATGTTCCAACTTTCTGGGATTCACTATAAATCCCCACAAGCCCAAATGAATACACCCATTGCAGCACCTCAAGCATTGATGGGACCTGCACCAGATGCAAGCCAACACGACCCTAAACAAACATGTTAAAACTCCTATCAGACTGGGTAAGAATTCTCCAGAAACCAAGACTCAAACGGTTTAACGTAGGGGCCTTAATAATTAGAATAGGATTTTGGGGTATATGCTACGGTAATTGTAGTAAGGAACCCTCAACATAGTATTGGTAATTATGGAAGCCCCTAAAACCCACACCCTAACCCTAAACCCAAACCCAGTATGGTTTACGGTAAAGGTTTATCAAGACGTAACCAGTGCCAAAATCCTAATGCAAAAGTCAAAACGGCTACACATAGAGAGCCCTACTTTTGGGTTTAGGGTTTGGGGGCCTTACTAAATAGAATAGGGTTTGGGGGTTCGGTCTGGCATCTACTGGGGGACTTGGGCCTCTAACGCACCACTGACCCCCCTAGCTGCCCCGTCGCCGAGCTGCAGTCCAACCGAGCTCAGTCGCAAGCACATGAGGCTCATCCGAGACCTCCACTAGGTTAGCCCTGTGATATCTGCCGCTACTCACTCCTCTCCGAGGGAGGTAGTAGTCCTCTCCTAGGCGAGGTGCTGAGGGCCCCGCAGGATCTCTATATGGTGCTCACAGGCACCTAGAAAGCTTGCAAACTGGTTTGCAACTCAGGGCAGTACCACACTGAGCAACCACCTGGCAGGTGAGTAGCTCCTCAAAAGGTGGCCTTTTCTCTCGAGGTTGCACTGTTGGTTGAAAGGAAAGGTGGCCAAAACGAGTGTAGCACCTCTGAGAGGTGCTAATGACTCTTATCGGGCAGGCTGCTGATCGCAGCAAGTACAGTAATTGGGATCTCCAGCCTCACCGTAATATGGCCCTACATTAAACCCAAAGCCGCAACGTTAGAACCCTAAACTGGGCTTTGAAGCAACCAAGGAGAAAAGAGTAGAGACTTTTATTTCATGATGGCTCCTGTAAGGAACAGGTCCAAAATGAAGCGTCCCTTAAGAACCCCTTAGGAACCCTATAGATTCCTATAGATCCCTTAAGAGAGCCCTTAAAGGAACCCTGAACCCTGTATGGTGCTCCAGAACCCAGTGAAGCCCCAAAGCTCCAAACCCCGGAACACTCACAGAAACCCCCTAAACTCCCTTGGACCCTTGAGGGTTTGGGGGTTTGGGGGTTTAGGGTTTTGGGTTTGGTGCTTAGGGTTTAGGGTTTAGTGTTTAGCGCTTAGGGTTTAGAGTTTAGGGTTTAGGGCTTTGGGTTCAGGGCCCCACGAAGACCCTTCAAAACCCCGGGCCCCGCCGCAACCAAAATAAGTAAGACCCTGTAGAACCCTCGTAAATTCCCTTAAACCCGAAACCTTCACCCCTAGACCCTAAGCCTCAAACTCCCTAAACCTTAACTCTAAACCCTCGACCCCCTAAACCCTCATCCTTACACCCTAAGCCCTCATGCCTAAACCATCCTAAACCCTAAAACTTAAACCTAAACTTACACCCTAAACCCTAAACCCTAACCTTGCACCCTCAGCCCTTCCCATCCTTGCAGCACCGGTAGGTGGCACTTCTGACCCAAGGCGCACGTCGCCTGATGGCCGCCCTGGCTGGCTCAGGGCAAGGGTTTAGGGTTTAGGGCTTAGGGTTTAGGGTTTTGGGTTTAGGGTTTGGGGTTTGGGGTTTGGGGTTTAGGGTTTAGGGTTTAGGGTTTAGGATTTAGGGTTTGGGGTTTAGGGTTTGGGGTCTGGGGTTTAGGGTTTGGGGTCTGGGGTTTAGGGTTTGGGGTTTGGGGTTAGGGTTTAGGGTTTAGGGCAAGGGCTTGGGGGCCTTTGATTTAAGGGATCTATAGGGTTCTGTGGGAGTTTCGGGTTTTTGGTGTGCAGGGTTCCTTTCAGGGTTCCTTTAAGGATGCTTTTAAGGGATCTATAGGGTTCTGTACCCAAAGACTCCGGTATTACTGAATTAAGGAATAGACCATAAATCATATTAGGGACCCCTACTGCAATCTAAGGTATACTAAACCCTAAACCCTAAACCCTAAACATCTAAGGTATATTCCTTAATGGAGTCTCAGGGTAGGGGCTCTTGTCCGGCTTTCCGCTCTTGGGGACCCCAAGCCCTAAACCCCTAAACCTTACACCCTAAACTCGAAACCCTAAAACCCCAAACCCAAAACCCTAAACCTATAGAACCCCTTAACAGCCATAATGTGAATTCCTAAAGATCCCTTAAGAGAACCCTTATAGGAACCCTAAACTCCTAAACCCGAAACTCCTATACAACCCTTAAGAACCCCTCAAGAACCCCTACAGATCCGACCTTGGGTGGAACCTAAACCCCTGCCTGAATGCCATCGACGGTCAAGCTGGCCACAGCCTTCCCCGCAGTGCTGTCGTGGCCGGCCTTTCGGAGCTAAACGATACTGAGAGGGCTTAGGGTTTAGGGTTCCTTTTGGGGTTCTATAGGGTTCGTAAGGGGTTCTTATGGGGTTCTATAGTAAGGGGCTTAGGGTTTAGGGTGTAAGGTTCAAAGGTTTAGGGTTTAGGGTCTGTCGGGTTTAGGGCTTAGGGTCTCAAAGGGCTAAGGCTTACTTCAAATAACCCCAGAGGTGAAACGCTCAAGGTTTCGGAAGAGGACTACCTTACAAGAGACCCAAAAGCGACACCTTGGGCTCGCTGGGTTTCCGATCCTAAGTACGTATGTGGGCCCTAAACCCTAAAGCATAAACCGTGCAAGGTTCAGGATTTTAGGCTTTGGGTTTAGGGCATAGGGCTTAGGGTGCCGGGTGCAGGGTTGAGGATTCAGGAGCTTAGGGTTTAGGAGTCAACGGTTTCGGGTTGAGGATTGCTGGTTAGCAATGCTCGTCATACCATTATATAATATAGTCCTTCATGTGCACATGCCGGCGGGGTACTCGACGTTAAGGTTTGCCGCCCGAAAAAAAGCCCGGTCAGGACATTCTCGGCATCCAGTCCAGTCAACTTGCTGAGGGTTTGTGTAATCAACTTAAGTTCCTTGCTTTCTCCACCAAGTTCCTTCACCACCGAGGTGGTGTGAGCGTGCGCCCTTCTCAACTGGCGCATTTGCTCTGTGTTCTCCAGGATGATTTCCTGGAGCTTCTTCATCTCTTCGAACTGTTCCTGGAGGGTCCTTGAGCTGCACGCGCTGTCCATGGCTGCAAGTGTTCCTTTGGAAAGGACTATTCCTGACCTCTCTGCGAGGAAAACCTGGACACTTAAGAATTAGAGCAGGATTTTTGGTGTAGTTTCTAGTATCTTAATAATATTGCAGGTTATTGTATCAAGCTTCTCTGTGAAACTTGGGTTGCAAAAGATTCCAGAACACCCTAATTCTGAGATCATCCTGTTTCTGTGGTCTGTTGGTCCCAAACCCTGAACACTAAACAACTGTAGAGCCTGTGTAGAACCCTGTAGAAACTCTACAGACCCCAACAGAACCCTGAGAATAAAACCCTCGAAAAGCCTTAATATAGGGGCCTCAATAATTAGAATAGGGTTTTGGGGACACTATACTATATAATTGTAATAAGGAACCCCCAAAATACGGTTGATGGACAAAATCCTGCATTACCCATTATAAGGAATATACCATAATTCCCATAGTTTAGGGTCCTTAGGGTCATGCAGGATTTTGTCCATCAACCGTAGTATTGGCAATTATTTAGGCCCCTATAGCACAGAGCCCTCAAAGATCCTTCAAGAGCGGCCCGATGAAGAAGTTCAAGAGGCGCAGCAAGGGTTTACGGTTGAGGGTTTGCAGCCCGCCAGAGTTTAGAGTATGGGGTTTGGGGTTTAGGGTTTAGGAGTTTAGAGGTTTAGGGTTTCGGGTTTAGGGTTTTAGAGTATGGGGTTTAGGGCTTTTCGAATCCTTTCAAGAACCCTTGTCGAGCCCCTGGCTAGGCCCTACTCAAAGTCCAAGAAGCGCAAAGGCACACGAGATATTGCCCAGGATCAACCGCAAGCTGCGGGAAGCTCGCTACGTAAGTGTCATTCCTCGGCTGCTCGTTTGGGGTCTCTAGGACATACTGACATATATGTACTGGTCCTTGTGGTTCAAGGTTCAGGATTTCGGATAGATATGCAGAGCTGGATGAATTGTCTTCGGAGGTATCGAACACCTCCCGTTTGGGGCTGGACGGATGCGTCTCTAGGACATACTGACATACTGGTCCTCGTGGTTCAAGGTTCAAGATTTCGGATAGATATGCAGAGCTGGATGGAGTTGTCTTCGGAGGTATCGAACACCTCTAACATGCAAGAAGCCTTGAACATTAAACTCGAAGCCCCTCAACCCCAAACCCTAAAACCTCAAGCCCCTAAAACCCCAACCCCCAAACCCTAAATCCCCAAAAATTCAACACCCAGGAGCTGGACAACCAAAACAAGGAAACGGTAGCTCAGGTAGCTTAGGATTTCGGTTGTATGGTAAGACTAGAAAACTCAAGTTCGGGCTCAGGGTTCCTTAAATCCTATTTGCAAAAAATCTTTAGCCCCTCTGGAAAATCCTATCCAGATCACCCAAAACCCTAAATGCCTAAACCCCTAAATCCCGAAATCCCTGAACGCTAAACGCCCAAACTTCATCCCTAAACCTCCAAACACCTCGAGAGCCCTTATAGGAACCCTTACAGGAACCCTCAACTCCCCGCTACCAAGGTGCAACTCGCTCCTCTCGGCGGCCGCCGGCGCATCGCAGGCCGGACAGATGCCCAGGGAGAGGAACACCTCGACTCTCGTCCAGCTTCGGTGTCCGGTCTAAGGTGTATAAAGTTAAGGTTTGGAGTCTAGGGTTTACGGCTTTGGGGTTTAGAGTTTAGGGTTTCGGGCCGTAAACCCTAAATCCGAAGTCCGTGCAACCCTAAACCCTATGAAACCCTGAACCCTTCTCGAACCTTTATAGAACCCTATAGATCCCGTAAAGGAACCCTTAAAAGAACCCTTAAAAGAACCCTTAAAGGAATCCTTAAAGGAACACCTGAAGGAACCCTTAACAGAAGCCTCAAAGGAACACCCAAAAGGAACCCCTGAAGGAGCCCTCAAAGGAAGCCTTACGGAACCCTTAATGGAACCCTTATAACAGAAGCCTTAAAGGAAGCCCTATAAAGGAACCCTTAAAGAAATCCTAAACTAAACCCCAAACCCTACGCCCTAAACCCTAAAGGAACCCTGAAAGGAACCCTACAGGAACCCTTAAAGGAACCCTAAACCCTAAACCCCTAAACCCCAAAGGAACCCCAAAGGAACCCTTAAAGGAACCCTTAAAGGAACCCTAAACCCTAAACCCCTAAACCCCAAAGGAACCCCAAAGGAACCCTTAAAGGAACCCTTAAAGGAACCCTAAACCCTTAAAGGAACCCTTAAGGAAGCCCTAAAGAAAGCCCCTTTGAGCTGAATCGTTGGACCGGGCTGCTCCCGCGGCTGCCCCGGCCAAACGCCGCGCGGCATCTGCGCCGGCGAGCTGACGTGCCAAGAGACCTTTGGGTCTTTAAGGTTTCCCTTGAAGGGTTTAGGTTTTAAGGGTTCCTTTTGGGGTTCCTTTAAGGGTTCCTTTAAGGATTCCTTTAGGGGATCCTTTAAGGGATCCTTTAATTATTCCAGAAGGGTTCATTTACGGGATCCTTTAAGGGGTCCTTTAAGGGATCTATAGGGTTCTAAAGAGCAGGGTTTTGAGGGTCTTCCATGTTTTGAAGCTCAGGCTTCGTGGCTTGGGGTTTAGGGACCCTAAACCCTAAACCCCTGAACCCTAAACCCTAAACCCCTGAACCCTAAACCCTAAACCCCTGAACCCTAAACCCTAAACCCCTGAACCCTAAACCCTAAACCCCTGAACCCTAAACCCTAAACCCCTGAACCCTAAACCCTAAACCCCTGAACCCTAAACCCTAAACCCCTGAACCCTAAACCCTAAACCCCTGAACTCTAGACTCTCAGAGCGTTTTGGGATCTTGAGGGTGCAGGGCTCAGTGTAGGGCACGGGCTCTCAATCTTTCGGGCTTCGGGAGTTTCACTCTCTACCTGGAGGTTCATGGGTCGTTATAAGTGGGGTTATAAGTAAGGTAAGTATAATTATAACCCATATTAGGGGACTTATATCCCTACTGTTAACTACCCATGAACCTCCAAGTACCTAGAGGCTCCATAGTAGTTCCTGTTTGGGGCTTCATAGAAGGAATCCTATAAGGTCATCCCAAAAAGAACTACTATGGAGCCTATGGGCAGGGGTTTAGGCGCTTAGGGCCCTTCGGGTTTAGGGTGTAGGGCCTAGTCTGAGCAGACAGGCCTGAATTGGCAATGCACCGCGTAGAACCCGAAGGAAATTGGATCATGGAGCATGGATCGTGTAAATGTAGGAACCTGATCAAGAAACCTTGGGCCTTTATTAGGGTTCCTTATATGGATCCTACTATTTTGAGCCCAGGGTTCCTACATTAGCATGATCCCGTTCTACGCCCCCTACACCGAAGCCCGGCAGTCGGATCCCCGAACCCCAACACACTCAGCGGAAACCCTCCAAAAACCCCCGGTGCTTACTGTCGTCAACGCCTAAAAAGCGCAGAACTGAAGATTCTGAGCCCGAAACCTCGCAAACCTAACCGGAGGATAACAGTAGAACTTCATCCACGCTGCTGTGGGAGAGGTCCACATAGCAGGGTCTGCCCCGGGCACAGGGGGCCTCCACTTGACTTTTGGGTTTACGGCCTCAGGGTTGATGTGCCTTCGCTTGGGTTTAGGGTGTCTGGGACAAGAGATAGGACAACTCCAAAACTCTCCAGCAATAAAACCCGGACAACAAAAAAACAAGAAATCCCCAAACAACCCATCCTGGAAACCTTATCAACACAAAAAGCCACAACCTACAGCATCCTGCTAAAGAGCCCGAGCAAGCAGCCCCAATGCCCTCAAACCCTACATCCTACACCAGTATTCAGCATGCAGTAACTTTCAACTGCAGAAACAAATCATTCGAGATCCTACAAAACTCCTTGTAGGCTCTTGGTTCAATAAACCCTCGCTCTTCAAGGGCCCTCTAATGAGGATCCCGATTAAGCATCATCCTTATTAAGAGAAGGCTTCGATTAATCAGGAGTGTGCATGACGCTTGAAGTAAAGAAGCTACCTCAAATCATAATATTACCCCCCCCCCCATGACTTAATTGGGCTACAGCGGCTACTTGGGTACAGACCCGCGCGAGACCCCCTGAGAAATTGCAAATAGCATCCCCGCACAGTTTCGATAGATAATCATACTATAGTACACCCCCCAAGCCCGCTCGAGTTTTCATGGCCCCTCCACTAGAACCCTTGCAGAAGTCTGCAAAGAACCCTATTCGAAAGAGAAACTGTCCCGAAACCCTACATCCCACACAATTTAAACCCTACACCCACACCCTCAACCCTACATCCCACACCCTTTAAACCCTACACCCTTAACCCGAAACCCGACTAAAAGCAGCTGTACTCCCTTCGCGGCCTGCTGCGGCCCACCGTCGACGCCCTGGTCCTCTCCAGGCGCCCTAGACTCTGAATCCCAGGAGTGCAGGAGTGTCAGGTCCAGATCTCCCCCACCCTAAACCCTAAACCCTAAAACCCTAAAATCCTAAACCCTAAACCCTAAAACCCTAAAACCCGAACCCCTAAACCCTAAAACCCTAAAATCCTAAGGCGTCAAGACGGCTTAGGGTTGGGGCTGTAGGGTTTTCGCGTTTACGAACTTACTGTTCAGGGGACTGGGCAGGTAGATATACATGGGAGTTTCCGAAAATTAGGGGTACCTTGTCCTGGGGTCCTTAGAATAAGGATCCTACTATGTAGGGTACTATATTAGGGTCCCCTATTCTCGGAAACTCCCACAAGGCTCCGACAAAACAACTCACAGAGCCCCCGAAACCCTTCATAATAACAGCAAACCCAGAGGGTCCAAGTACCCAAATAGTAGGGTTTCAGGTCCCAAAATCCATACTCTGAATAGTTTTTGGACCTTGAAACCCTACTATTTGGGTACTTGGACCCTTAGGGACTACAACACCCACCAGAGAAACTTTCATATAAGAAACCTTATGGCAGCCTTCAGCGAGCCCTTACAAGAACTCTTAGCCGCAGCAAAGCCCTTAACCCTCAACCTAAATCCTAAACCCTCAACCTTAAACCCTGAACCCCTAAACCCCCAAACCCCTAAACCCTAAACCCTAAACCCTGAACCCCTAAACCCCTAAACCCCTAAACCCCTAAACCCCTAAACCCCCAAAGCCCAACCCCTAAACCCTCAACCCGAAACTCGTAGTCTAGATCCCTCATGGAACCCTTTTCGGAACCCTTCTAGGAACCCTCGAAACGAACCCCAGAGGCTCCCCAAAGGAACCCCAAAGGAACCCAAAAAAAATCTCCCCGGGCTCCAGCAAAACCAGGGAGGCCGATGGGCTCAAGCCCTGGCCCTCCGTGGTCGCCACCTGCGCTGCTTTTAGGGTTTAGGGGTTAGGGTTCAAGGTTTGGTGCTTTGGTTCTAGGGCTTAGGGCTTGGGGTTTGGGGTTTTGGGGTTTCGAGTTTAGGGTTTAGGGCTTTAGGGTTCAGGGTTTAGGCATCCTTAAAGGCATCCATAGGGTTCCTTTTGGCATCCGTAAAGGGATCTAGAGGGTTCCTTAACGGCTGAGGGTTTAGGGCTTAGGGTTGCGGGGAGTAGGGTTTAGGGCCCAGGATTTTGGTGCCGAGGGTTTGGCATGAACTCCCTCAACTTAGTTGCTGAGTTCATAAGCCCCAAAGTGTACACTTTCAGTTTTATAGTGGGTAATATTGTCCCAAAAAGTGTAAAGTGTATCCACTCAGCTACTAAGTCAAAGCCGCGCAAGTCATGAACGCATGGATCCTTCAAACCATCCCCGAACCAGGATCCCCTCGAAGGATCGCTTATAGCCCAAAGGTGCCCTTCAAGGCGACCTTTCAAAGAATGAAAGACAAATACATAGTGTCAAAGGTCGGTGAGAACTTATCATAGCAATCCTAATCATAACAGGAGGAAGAAGAAGAACAAAATCACAATAATAATCATGATCATCATATCAACCGTTATCATGAAACCTTAGTTGCTGAGCTCATAAGCCCAAAAAGTGTACACTTTCAGTTTTATAGTGGGTACTATTATCCCAAAAAGTGTAAAGTGTATCCACTCAGCTACTAAGAAACAGGAGCCCAGCCTCGGCCACTCCTTCCAGCAACTAATAGGATCCCTTATAGGAACCCTTAAAGGAACCCTTATAGATCCCTTTCAAGGCTCTGGGAACCGAGCCTCGGCCACTCCTTCCAGTAATGTCAGGCCAAAGCACACCGTCTCGTCTCGCTCGGTGCTCGCGTCCTAGAGGCTTCGGCGAGTCCGTGGTCTCTTCGGGTGTAGGGCCGAGGACTTTAGGGTTTAGGGCTTAGGGTTTAAGATGTGGGATTGAGGGTTTCGGATTTAGGGTTTAGGATTTCGGATTTAGGGTTTAGGGTTTATGAAACGAAGGAGTACCAAGGGTTTAGGACTTTGGGTTTAGGGCTTAGGGGGATGCAAAAAGCTCTGCACCCCACTCGGCCTCTCCTAGAAACTGAAGCAGACTTCTAAACAACCATAAAGGCTTCATCAAGCCCTCAACCCTGAACCCTAAACCCAATAAAAACGCTCAACATCATGAAATTCTACCAAAGCCCCATAAACCCCATGCTTTCGCCTCGAGCACGGAGATCAGCGCAGCGCCCTGGACAACCCCTGCGTCGCTGAGACTGGTGGAGGGAGCGAAGACGGCACACCTGGTTGAGGGTTTGTTTAGGATTTAAGAGTTCAAGGTTTCTTGTTTAGAGTTAGGGTCTAGGGGTTTAGGGTTTAGGGGTTTATGGTTATGGGGTTTTGGCCTTCGTAGGATCTTTGAGCATTTTGTAGAGCTTACCATGCTCTTCACAATCTAGGAGCCTTCATTAAGGATGAATCGTGCTTCGATTCACTATGCGCAACCTTAACGGCATGCTTTCTTGCATGTACTGGGTCTAGGGTTACCCGAAAATAACCTACAATGCACAAAAATCGAAACCCAGCGCTTCCACGGCGCTTCTCCCCGATCTCACCATCCGCCCAGGTGAGCACCCCGGGCGCGAAGAGGAAATCCTGACCTGATTTATTCGGATTTCAATCGTATCTTTCAAAGGGCTTATGGGGTTCAGGGTTTAGGGGCTTTTAACTCGGATGGGTTCAAAATAAGATTGAATAAGGGTTCGAAGATGAGCCCTCTAAGAAGGATTCCGTTCGAAAAGGGTTCTAATAAGGACTCTAGAAGGGTTCTACAAGGGTCCTAGAGGGGTTCAGGGACTATAGTCGGGAGTTTGGGTCGTGCTCAAGGGGCTGTCGTCAACAACAGTGAACGTGTCCCAAGGATGACATCTTAAAGACCTGTAGGCAGGGAAATGAAGAGCACAGCGCAAATACTACAACAACGAAGTGTTGTGTCTGGAGCTGCGTGCACGGCTCTTAAATGTGATACTGCGTCGGTTAAGGCTTAGGGCTAGGGTTAGGGCCCGAAGCCTAAACCCGAAACCCTAAAAGTTGGCTCGGCGTTTAGGGTTTCGGGCTTTTGATTTAGGGAACTTGGTTTCTGCGAATCAAAAACTACCTTCAGGATCATGGGGATGGGACTTAATGAGTAATGTTGTAAGCACCTTTGTTGGGGTTATTGTAAGCATTCGCAAATATGTTTGCCATAAACACGACCATAGTTACTAAGTCCCATGCGCCGCTAGGTATCCAGAGATTCAGAAGGTCGAAAGGTTGAGGAGCTCCGTCAGTGGGTGATATGGAGGAAAAGGGGCCTGAAATGGACTGAGTGTGTTTTGTAAGAGTTTTGTGTTTATGCTTATTGCATAGCTGCGGGGATAGTAGGAGGTATAACTACGCACCCTAAGCCCCGAGCGACTCCTCCAGTGGCAGTAGCACCACTCCGGCTGGTCGTATCGAAACCCTTTTAAATCCAACTGCTACGAAACCCACAAAAACAAAAGGCTTCTAAATCCAAGCATGACAACCGGAATCCCCACTGACTACTAACCCTAGGCTTTCCCAAAGCAAAGGAAGGCAAGGGTGCCGAACCATCCCTCCCATGAGGAAAGAAGTCCCCAAAAACCCCTCAGTTTGAATTCAAAACTCCTGACCCCTGAAGCCCCAAACCCCAAACCCCAACCCCGAGTATCTCATATATAACTCTATAGGTATGTGTATATATATATATTCGAACATCGCAAAGAACCCTGAAATCCTGTTCGAGCTATTGCTGCCTTTTGGCTAAATCCTGCAAAGCCAATATAAAATCCACAAAAACCGCATTATCGAAGGAATGACTGATCCCCACCCCCGTCCCTACACCCTGAACTCTCGAGACCCTTAAACCCTAAACCCTAAACCCTATAGACCATTAACTAACCCTTAGCCTTAACCCTAAACCCTAAACCCTACCCGACGCCCTCGCGAGCCTTCAACGGCTGGACTCTCCTGGGTGAGGCACTCAGCCACCTGCTTCGGGCTTGCTCTTCGGGCTTTGTGGGTTTAGGGTTTCGGGTTTGGGGCTAAGGCTTTCATAAGGGTATGCAGTGCTGAACACTTTTCTGCAATATGTCCCAGAAAGCTTGGACAAAGTTAGCAAGGGTAGCAGGGCGATTAACTATTGCATACGGTAAGTGGGATAGAAGACTGAACCCCAAACCCTGAGCCTCTACATGGATGTGTTTTAAGGCGGCGTTGGGATTCTGTTGCGTAACTCAGGTTCTTGCGGCATGTCGCAACGTTCGCAGGATGGTCGTAACATGGGAGCCCTATCCTTGAGAATAAGGTTTGGGGGCATATTCGAGCATAGCTATGTGCGGAAGAGAAGGTAATACTATTGCCAATTATGCCTGCGCATCTAAGATGTAATGATATGACGACCGTGCTCTTTATTGTTCAGGTTTGAGAAGGGAGCCCCCAAGGCACCGGGAACCTAGATATGACAACATGCATTCTGCAAAATTCACCACTATGCATGGTTCATAAGCAGCACCAATAACGCATGAGTTCATTGCAGCAGGATTCCAAATGGGTGGTTGTCAAAATTATGGCCCCTTTTTGGGTACCCTAAATAATAGGTGCCGCATTCTAATAGGGACCCAAAAAGGACCCTAATTTTGACAATCACCCAAATAGTAAGATTGGAACGGAGATTGGTGTGCCTGATGAGGCTCCAAACCCAAAGCCCTACAGCCCGAAGCCCCAAACCGTAGCACCGAATACAGTCGCATAGACCACTCACCCCCAAACCCGAAACCGAACCCTGAACCCTAAACCCGAAACCCCAAACCCAAACCCCAAAACCCTAAATCCCAAACCCAACACCCTAAACCCAATCCCTTTAAAGGCCCCCTTATAGATCCTTTTAAAGGAACCCACCCAAAACCCCAAACCCTAAACCCTAAACTCTATAGATCAAAGGACCCCTTATAGATCCTTTTAAAGGAACACCCTGAACCCTAAATGGCCCCCACCCCCAAGGGCCTCCACGCGGACGCGAGCGAGACCGCTACCTAAGCGTCTGCGGCTGGGTTTACGGTTTAGGGTTTCGGGTTTAGGGTTTAGGGTTTAGGGTTTGGGGTTCAGGGCTTAGGGCTTAGGGTTTAGGATGGTGTTGGGTAACCTTTTGAATTGTAGTAGATTATATAAGCCCCAAAAGGTTAAAGTTTACCTACTCAGCCCCGCAGATGATTGCAGGGTTTAGCGATTCGTCAATATTCCAGGATTCAATGAAGCACCTTCATGATTAGAACAGGTTTTGGGGGTGTACTAATTACCGCATAGATCAAACAAGGGTCAAGAAACCCTGAGGAATAAGTTTGGTGATTATTTCGGCTTCTATATGAGGCGGTGGCTCAGGGCTCTAAACCCCACCGATCCCTTGTTCAATATTCTGGGCGTTAAACCCGAGCCCCCGAAACCAAGTCAAAAAACAAATATCCCACGATTGCCCTAACCCCTAAACCCGATAAATCTAGAAAAAGGTATCCTGAGAGTCTCTGGGCTCGGACAGGGCCTTTTTATGTAAGGGCTCCATCTGGCGCATCCGGTCGAGGCTCGGTTGATTTGGGGTTCGGGTGTACTCGGAGCCTCCAAAACCCCTTAATTAAGGAATATACCTTAAATTATGACAGGATCCTAATATAATTTAAGGTATATTCCTTAATTAAGGGGTTTTGGAGGCTCTGGGTAGGGTTGGATGTCGGGAGGAGGATTTTAAGTTTGCGTATGTTAACATTGGGGAGTTACACCCTAAACCCTAAACCCCTAAACCCCTAAACCCTAAACCCGAAACCCGACACATGCCGCAGGACGGTCTTCTGACGACCGCTTCTGACGCCCTCCAATTCGAGCCCTCGACAACAAGACATCCCGTACAGAGGAACACCCTATGCAAAACAGCCTATAACACCTCCATAAACCGAGACATGGGGACCTTAATGATTGGCATAAGGTTTGGGGGTGCATTCTACTGTACTTCTCTACGGAAGGATACATATTCAAACCCCTCTTTTCAAGTCGTATGCAATTGCTGATTGAAGATTTTTGCTTGAGGCCGTGGGCCCTAACTTTGGGACTCACCCACTGGTGGAATGTTCCTTGCTTTTGTTGCGTTTTTGTGGATGGTGGTGGTGGGGTGGGGGTTATTCAGGGTTTTGGGTTTCAGCAGGTTGGTGGTGCTTTTCTACGCGTTCCATATTGCGCTTATACTGGTTTCATAACTTGTGCGCAGTAAAAGAGCTTTGTTTTATGGGGTTTGGCAAGATAGGTTTCCCAGTATCCCCTAATCATCAAAGTACTCTCTTGCTGCTATTGATTTTCTCTACGGACACCCCCGAGCCGGACAAAATGGTACTACTTGGGGACCTAGCTTTCGTGCTTAATGCAAATTAAAAGCCGAGGGGTGTAAGGTTCCGATTTTGAGATGGTTTCTAGGCTATATGGTTTCAGGTCTGCTGACACGTCCGATCTTTCATTGACACTTCGAGGCGTTCTGCTGCATGTTAGACTTCCTGCTCGTGTTCTTCGGAAGATGCCACGAAATTGCAGCATGGAGATAGGACAGCCAACGTAACAGCCTCAAACAACAGGGAGCAAGAAGGTGCACCCTGTCTACTACACTGTGCTTAGACCATCAACTCTACTTCTCTGAACCCGAACTGAAACACACTAAACCCCAACCCCTCCATCAGTGCAAAACCCCGCAACCCCAAGAACCCCAACTCGAACACTCCACCCCACGCCTTTATAGAGCACTTATCGAACCATTTAACAGACCCGTATAAAGCCCTCTAGGCATACCATAGGAGCCCTAAAAACAGCAATAGATATCAAGTCGCTGCCACCATCGCGACGTGCATGGAAGAGGCAGCCGTCACTCAGGGAAGTCTCCGGCACCCTTAGACAGGTCTAGTGGTATAGCGTTTAGAGTTTAGCGTTTAGAGTTTAGGGTTTGGGGTTTGGGCTTTGGGGTTCCAGAAGGGTTCGTAAAGAGGTCCTTTCGGGGTTAAACAAGGGTTCGATGAGAGGTGCCGCTTATTGTCCTACAGTGCATTCTGGGTCCTTAACAATGGAGACCTGGGAGAAGAATATATTCTTCAGATATATGATGTCGATTATCATTTTTATTGAATTGCAAAGGGTTTTTCAACTCTTTCTGGGCCCTTAGATCCTAGAGAAAGGCAAATGCGGCCCAGACGGACCTGGATAGGAGGATAAGTAAGTGCCTCCTTCTGTACGGGTTCATAGAACCCAATATCCCATACTGAGGAGTCCGTATGATAAGGGTTCTTTTGCTTCTATTTAGAGCCTATATTGGGGACCTTTTCGGGAACTCCTCCAAACCCTAAACTTCAAGCCCGAAACTCTAAACCCCAAAAAACCCTCCAAACTAAAACCAAGGGCCTAAACCCTAAACCCTAAAACCTAAACCCTAAACCCTCAACCCTAAACCCTAAACCCCAAACCCTCCAAACAAAAACCACAGGGCCGAACCTTCCAAACTGCTACGTACACATGTCCAAAAGATCCGTAGGGCCCAAGATCTCTTTAGGGTTTAGGGTTTAGGGTGTCGGGCTTAAGGAGGAAACTTTCAGTTGCAGGGGCTTTTGGGTTTAAGGCTGATTCTCATCCACATCCCTTCCTGGAGGTTCATGGGTAGTTCTATTTGGGGTTGTAAGTTCTGAGTAGGGTAACTATGGCTGTAACCCAGATTGAAGGACTTATAACCCAACTTAAAACTACTCTGTGGAAACCGCCCTAAACCCTAAACCCTAAACCCTTTAACCCAACTTAAAACCCAAACTCCACAGCCTTGAGGGGCAACTAGACGTCCACCAAATCCCTCCAAAACCCTTCTACAAGCCGTATTTAAAAAAATTAAGGGCTTGGGGTTTCGCAGGTACCACCCTTCTAAAATACAATACAACCGTATAAAACCTCGTGAATATCCGAGACCCTACACCCTAAACTCTATAAACCCCAGCACTCGATCGAAGGCACACCCTGCGCTGGTCGCTGAAGCCCAGCTGTCCCGCATCCCCGTCGTCCTCTTCTGATTGCACGTGGGGTTAATGTAGGAGCCTTAATAATTAGAATTGGGTTCGGGGGCTCCCTATTAACACTATAGTTTAGTATGCCCCCAAACCCTGTTCTAATTATTAAGGCCCGTATATTAAGGGTTTAGGGTTCCGGAATTGGTGCTCTTCAGGTGGGTGTTATCAGGGTGTCTTTGCAAGATTTTCTGGCGGCCTTTTCGGATTCTATGAGTAGCAAGGGCTCAAGGTTCCGGGTTCCCTGAGACTCCAATATTCCTTGATTGAGGAATGTACCTTAAATTATAGTAGGGTTTAGGGGTTAGGGGACTTCAATATCCCTGAATTAAGGAATGCACCTTAAATTTTAGTAGGGGTTCCTAATATGATTTAATGTACATTCCTTAATTAAGGGATATTGGAGTCTCTGGGTCCAGGGTTGTGCTCTTGTGGGTCTAGGGCACATGGTCCCCAGACAAAACCCTTAACTTAAATTGGGTTTGTTGGAAGATCTGGGAAGATGGAGCCCTCCGTAAGTGAAGACAGGCTTCTGACTGGGCTCTCTCTGCAATAAAGGGGAGTTCATGTAACTAGCATTGTAACTAGCACGGGATTCCTTTGAAGGGCTCCTTCAGGGGGTCTACGAGGGTTGCTCAAACGTGTTATAAGGCTTGATTTAATCTAGCGGCCTTCATACTTAGAATAGGGCGTTGGGGTATCGTATATTGTATGTTCCATGTATAGAGAACCATTAGGGAAAGGTATTTCTAATGTTCCGGCCCCTGCCGTTGAACCCCTCAACCCCATAAAATTGCACACAACGTTATAGTAGGGGTATTGGTCTCTCTCCGTGATACGACACGGCAATCCCCACGCCCTGAACCCAGCCTTACCCCTCCCCAAACCTCCCAACACCGGAAGCATAAAATCCAAATCCGTCCTCAATCCGGGATAAGGCCAAGATAAAACCTCTCCTCATTTTTGATTTAAACGGATTAACCCTCTCCCTTACTTCGAAAACTCCTAAACTCCAAGCTTCAACCACTAAACCGAAAACCCCAACTCCTGGCCTTTGAAGCCTTTGAAATTGCTGAGTTCATAAGCCCCAAAAAGTGTACACTTTCAGTTTTACTGTGGGTAATATTCTCCCAAAAAGTGTAAAGCGTATCCACTCAGCTACTAAGGAAATAACCGGAGAGAAGGAAAGCATAAACTTTGCTTAAGAGTTCATTCAAAGAACAGGTCCCCCTAGCAAAAAAACGAGGTGTGGCACTTGGGAACCCACCCCAAACCCCAAACTCCTAAACCCCAAACCCTAAATTTTAATTCAAAACCCTGAACCAAAAACCCCTAAAGCCCTAAACCTAATTTTAATTCAAAACCCTAAAGCCTTTAAACCCCTAAACCCAACACTCTTAAACTCGAAACCCCTAAACCCTGAACGCTAATTCTCAAAGCCCCAACTCCTGTATCCACACGTTGCAGGTGGAGTTCTCCCCTCCCTGCGGCAGGCGGATGGCGAGTACCTGGTCTTTGTGGAGGCCGTACTTGGAGGCCCTTTTGACTTAGCAAGTAGGGTTAGTAAGGTGGGTTATGGGGGATTATAATATGGTTTCTAGGGGATACTAAGTAGACTTACTAAGTCAAAAGGGCCTCCAAGTAGGTTAATGGTTTACAGTAGAAGCTAGAAAGTTGGAACATCATTAGCCTCATGCCCTTAAAGTAAAGGGAATCCCAGCATGAATCATCCTAAATCGATGTTCCAACTTTCTGGGGTTCACTATAAGGGCTGAGGGTTTGAGGTTTAGGGTTAGGGTTTAGGGGCTTGGGGTTTAGGGTTTAAGGGTTTAGGGGTTTAGGGTTTGGGGTTTGAGGGCTTAGGGTTTGGGAGTTTAGGATTTAGAGTTTAGGGTTTAAGGGCTTAGGGTTTGGGGTGTCCAAAACTAGTTTCTATGAGATTTTCGAGGGTTCATGGGGTCTTGACCAAGGTTCTGCAGAGTTCTGACAGGATTTTGAAGGATGTCGGAAAGTCGTTACTAATTACAGGGCTGTATTTGGGTTTTCATGGGGGTTCATGGCGTTCTACAGTTTGGGATGTAGGATTTTGGCATTGAGGCTGTAACTGCAGGGGTCTAGGTGGAGGGCTGAAGGTTTGAGGCTGCGAGAACTCAAGGTTCAGGCGGGAGAGGTTCCGAAAGGTCCTTTGATAAGGTTTAGGGTTGTTTACGGTGGTTGAGGGTTGGTTGTGGGACTATACGCTTCTTGCGCTCGACCTCTGCAACATCTTTCTTCAAATCATCTAGGGTCTCAAATTATACTGGAAAGTCTTGCCAAGCCCCTAAACCCTAAACCCTAAACCCTAAACCCATAATTCATGGATATTGGAGTCTCTGTACCTACGAACCCTACCCCTTCAAACCCAGCCTAGACCCTGAAACCCTGAACCCTGGTTCCTCAAAACGTGTCTTTTTGAAACAGGGTGTGGGGAAAACTACAGCAGAACCAGAATCAGGAATCCTAAGGAACAATATTGGTAAACTATGCAGGCTTCCGTGTGAAGCCCCTAAACCCCCTGAACCCTAGCTCTAATTCCGGAAGGCTTGAGCCCCCAAACCCTGAACCCCAGACAGGCATGTACACACGTCTTACACGGGTTTCAAACGAGGCGAGGCCTAGGATGCAACATTTTCGGCTTGGGTTCTCTTCGTTTTAAAGCTCAGGGTTTAGGGTTTAGGGGTTTAGGGATTTAGGGTTTAGGGTTAAAGCTTGGGGTTTGGTGACTTCGGGATTTGAGGCATAGCCTCGAGGGTTTTAGTGTTCAGGGTTTAGGGCAATCCAAACCCAAGAAACCCCAACACACTGAGCAAGCCGCCACGTCTGGCTCAGCGACGCTGTTGTCCTGCAAGAACTATTGCAAAACATAGATATGAATAAAAACAGCAAATAGCAAACACGAAATAGACCGAATAAAAAACAAAACATTATGCCAAAACCGTAGTAACAACAATCCCTAAACCCTAAACCCTAAACCCTAAACCGTGCAGATGCATCATAGCTCAGGTGTGTGGAGCTGAGCATAGGCAGGCTTCAGGCCCTGATGGCTCTGAAAAAACCCTGAATCCACAAACCGGATAGGGATTAGGGTTTAGGGGCTCAGGAGCTTAGGGGTTGTAGAGTTTAGGAGTTTAGGGTTTAGGGTCTACTTGGAGGTTCAGGAGTAGTTTTAAGTAGGGTTGTAAGAAGGGTTCCTTGAAGGGTTCTACAGGGTTTAGGGTTTAAGGTTCAGGGTTTAGGGTGGCTGTAAGTAGGGTAAAAAGCCCCACTAATATTGCTCATAACTATAGCTCTCCTACTTATAAGCCGGCTGACCCAAAACCCTAAACCCTAAACCCTAAACCTTAAACCCTAAACCCTAAACCCTTAACTACCCATGAACCTCCAAGTAACCCCAAACCCTAAACCCTAAGTCGCTCCAAGCTGTAGACGGTCGGGATTCCGCCGGAGGCTTCGGGCAAAAAGAGAATTGAGCCTTAGACGGAGCTCAAACCAGCAGCTAAACGCAAACTTTGTGAAGGTGGGCTTAGAGTTTACGGGTTTAGATAGGGTTTAGGGTTTAGGGTTTAGGGTTTAGGGGTTTGGTCAGGGTTTTGGGTTTGGGGTTTTCGCTGTTTAGGGTTTGTAGGCCTTCATAATTAGGATAGGGTTTCGGGGTATCTCACAACATGCATATGCTGCACCCCAACCGCTTTAATTACTCCAAGCCCTGAAACCCTAAGGCTTAATAGTACAATGAATGCTTGGGAGTTTAGGGTGTCGGATTCAACTTTGGGGTACTAGAATCACAGTGGAGGGGTTTGGGGTCAGGATCTGCGGCAGTACGTTCTTCGGTTCATGGCCTGCTATGAGCTTTGCCGTCTTTTGGATCAAACCAGCACTGAAACACACAGGCGGAACGTCTATATGTCTATGTTCTGCAGCTCATCCTGCACGGCAGTGCTGTCGCCACCAAACATAGCATCGCCCCAGGACACGACAGATCCATTTCCAAGAAGGGCAGCAAACGCAGAAAAAGATGCTTGGATCTGTTGAACATTCTTCAGCTGGGCCTGCATAGCGGTACAGTCTCCACCAGTGCGACCACCACCCCAACTCACGACGGATCCATCTGCAGCAATAGCAGCAAAAGCCCCACTTGAGGCCTGTATCTCCTGAACGTTCTTCAGCTTATGCTGCACAGCACTACTGCTCCCCCCAAAGCGAGCATCGCCCCAAGTGACAACAGACCCATCTTGTAAAATGGCAGCGAAAGCGCTGCCACGTGTGCTGTTAGAGGCCTGGATGTGCTGCACGTTCTTCAGCTGATCCTGCACTGCGCTGCTGTCGCCGCCAAAAATACCCTCGCCCCAGGTCACGACAGATCCATCTGCAAGAAGGGCAGCAAAAGCAGAGAAAGAAGCTTGAATTTGCTGCACATTCTTTAACCGATGCTGCACAGCGCTACTGTCACCTCCAAACTGGTCATCTCCCCAGGTCACGACGGATCCGTCACCGATGATGGCAGCAAAGGCCTCATGAGAGGCTTGGATCTGCTGGACATTCCTCAGCTGCTCCTGCACAGAACTGCTGTTGCCACCGAAAAGGTCATCGCCCCAAGTCACCACAGATCCATCGCCCAGGATGGCAGCAAACGCCTCACGCGAGGCCTGGATCTGCTGAACATTGTTGAGCCGATGCTGCACAGCAGCGCTATCGCCACCGAATCGAGCGTCGCCCCAGGTCACGACAGATCCATCAGCTAAAATCGCAGCAAACGCGCTGCCTCGCAGGCCACTGGTGGCTTGAATGTGCTCCACATTCTTCAACTGATCCTGCACGGCAATGCTGTCACCACCAAAATTAGACATGCCCCAGGTCACGACGGACCTATCCTCAAGAAGGGCAGCAAAGGCCCCCTTGGATGCTTGAATCTTTTGAACATTCTTGAGCCGGTCCTGAACAGAGCTGCTGTCACCGCCAGTGTGCCTGGGCTTTTAAGTAACCAGGGAGAAAAAAGTATAAACTTTTATTTCATAAGGGTTCCTTTAAGAAAAAAAGTATTAAAGTATGGTACTCCAAAGCCCAGGTGCCCATGTCCCCAAGTGACGACGGATCCATCGGCAAGAATCGCGGCAAAGGACTGGCTGGTAGCTTGGATTTGCTGTACATTTCTCAGCTTCTCCTGCACAGCACTGCTATCACCACCACACTTAGGATTGCCCCAGGTCACGATAGATCCATCGCTAAGAATGGCTGCAAAAGCGGTCGAATTGCCGGATGCTTGGACTTTGTTTATGTGAAAGGTCAGCGAATCACCATGTTGCAGCCTGGCATTCTTGATACTTCCGTCCAGAATGCTTCCGGACGAATCTAGAAGCCTGCCCCTGCCCACTCCCAGTGCAGATTGTGCTCGACGCTTCAATGTCGATACCGCTTCATCAAGGCCGGCTTCTACTGTAGCGGTCCGACCGCTGAGCAATGCAACTTCCACAGATATCGACATGCTACAAGCTGGATAGAGAGAGTCCTATATGGGAGTTTCCAAAAATAGGGGATCCAGATATAGTACCCCAAATAGTAGGATCCTTGCTATGAGGACCCCAAATGAGGTGCTTCCGGAAACTCCGATATCTATGGGGGTGGAATCCTGGAATTCCGTACCTTTTATTAGGGAACCCGAAGGAGAACCGATGAAATGAATGCACAGCCTAAAGCTCGGCTCGTTCTACGGAATGTAACTCAAGCGCCCATAGTATGGGAGAAGTACGTTTCTTATCATAGACCCCTCCCATGTCTCAGCAACTTCCTGAGCAAGAAGCCAGCGAGCCCACAAAAGATGGTGCTAGTCCAACTAACACGATGCAGATTTAGCGTTTCTGGGTTTGGGGTTCAGGGTCTAGGCTTTACGGCTTATGGGCGATTGGTTTAGGCTTTAAGGTTTTGGAGCTTTCGGGTTTAGGTTGGGACATTCGAAAGCAAGCAAAAAGCTGGAGCCACTGTACTACCATTGAGGCTCAGCACCCCATAATTTGGGACTTAGGGTTCTCAGCACCATGATATCTTGCTTCCCACATACTTACCCTGGGATAACAAAAGGAGTTTTTGGAGTGAGACTACCTTTTAGGAGCCCGAAAAGTTGAAAAGCTGGGTTTTGCAACCCCAAGGAAAAGCATGCATGCTTCTGTACGGATGGCTCTGTAGAACTCGGGTTGCGCTGCGGCGCTGCAGAAGAGCCGACATGAAATCCTAATCTGGAGTACTGTCTACAGAACCTTGATCCCTTAACCCTGAACCCCTGGACCCCTAAACCCAAAACGCACAATCAATACCTCCACTGAAACCCAAGACCGCCACAAAACCCAAATCCCTAAGCAACGCTGCACTCGACCCAACACCCCCAACACCAATGAGAATAGGGGTCACGGAAGCCATGCAAGAAGAACAGCATAGCCAGTTATTCAAGCTTCTATACTTGGCTGACTTCTGAACCCTCCAAAAAGTTAAACTTGTAGCCTCCTTATTATGGTTCATATAGAAACCCAAAAAGTTAAAGTCCTAAGAGCCAACCAGAAGAACGCCACGTATAGTAGCCATGAATCAAGAAAAAACTGATTTGGTAGTCTAGGATTCAGCTACCTCTGATTGCAGGTACATTCCCTAATGAAGAGTCTTGGGCCCGCTGAACCCGCAAGCCTAAACTGTAGCCTAAACTGTAATCCCTGAACCCCTGCTTAAACCCTTGTAAACCCCTTGTGGAACCATGATAGAACCCAGGAGGTCATTTAATACCATCAACCCCGTACGAAACAAAACAAATCCTAAATCCAAAACCCTCAACACCTTTTGAGAACCCAGACCCCGGGAGGATCTAAAAAGTAGATCCCCGAAGTTGGGACCCTAGCTACTAAAGGGTACTTTATAGCAACCCCCTAAAGGGATCTACTTTTTGGATCCTCCCGGCGGTCTGGGAACCCCCTTTTCACTCTCTGAGGACTCCGGGCGTCCTTGAATACTACGGCGATGGCCTTCGACCTGGAATCGCCATGGAGCCAACCTACGCAGGAACTGAGTCAGGCTCCCAGTCTTTAAAGCTCGGGGGTTTAGGGTTTAGGATGTGGAGGGTGGTTTTTAGGGTCGAGGGTTTAAGAGCTGGAATTTGGTGTTTAGGGTTTGGGATTTGGAGTTTGGGATCCAGGGTTTCGAGATCACGATTAGCTCGGCTAGCAAATCACCAGTCAAGCAGTGGGGTTTTGATTTTCACCCGCCACTGACTTTCAAACATAAAGACCACGACGAGTTTCAATTTCTCACTTGATACATGTTGTAGAAGTCGTCTACTCCTGCTGCGACTGGGACTGCGACCGCGATTGCAACTGCGACTGGGACAGGGACTGCGACTCCAACTGCGACTGCGACCAGTACTGTTACTGGTGCGAGCAACTAATACCCAGACCCCCGGGAGGATCCAAAAAGTAGATCCCTTAAGGGGGTTGCTATAAAGTACCCTTTAGTAGCTAGGGTCCCAACTTAGGGGATCTACTTTTTAGATCCTCCCGGGGGTCTGGGTAGTCGCTTCAAGAAACCTAAACCCAAAACCCTAAAGCCTGGCACCCAAAACACCTAAACCCTAACCCAAGACCCCAAAATCCAAAACATCCTAACTCCGAAAACACCCCCCAAAGTCCAAAACACCCTTAAAAAAACAAACGCAAAACACCCAAAAACCCAAAACAAAATCCCCTAAACCCTAAACCCTAAACAAAGGGATCCCCAAAGAAAACTAAACCCTAAACCCTAAACCCTAAAACCCAGGGATCCCCAAAGAAAAGGAGCGCCCCCAAGAGCGCGAGGCCGCGCTCCCGGGGCTCCGACTCAGCGTAAACCCAGGCCAGAGGTAGTTGAAGTCCTGCAGTCAACCAGGAGCCCCCGCAAGGGCCCGTTAAGTGCTTAGGGTTTAGGGGTTTAGGGGTTTAGGGGTTTAGGGGTTTAGGGTTTAGGGTTTAGGGTTTAGGGGTTTAGGGTTTAGGGTTTAGAATAGAGCCCTCATGGCCCTTAATAGTGGGTATTTGGGATATTAGAGGGTAGTTGACGTCCTGCATTCAACAACTTGGCTTCTCTTGGAGCTTAGGATTTAGGGTTTAGAGCCAAAGCCTCATTCAAAGACCTGGTTTCTTTTAGGGTTTAGGGCTTAGGGTCAACGACTCGGGCTTCTAGAAAAAGCCCTTGAACAGATGTTTGAACTTTAAAGGACGGTATTTTGAGCAAATTCAATTCTCAAAAGACTTTAGAGCTCTTGACTTAAGCGTAAATACCCCAAACCCTAAACTCAGCTTGGGGGCTTTGGGGCTTGAGGGATGTCCGGCTTTTCGGGGTTCAGGGCTAAGCCAAGGGCTGAGGGCTTACGAAGACCTCCAAGTACCTTGTAGCAGGGGGCTTTAAGGTTTAGAGGTTTAGGGTTTAGGGACACCCTGTAACAGGGGCCCTGCAGAAGGAAGTCGCATTGTTCCCAGACCCCCGGGAGGATCCAAAAAGTAGATCCTTTAGTTGCTAGGGTTTCAAACTAGGGGGTCATCCCGGGGCTCTTGGTTCATGGTGGGTATATTCGGCTTTCGTGGAGGGCAGTTGGGCTCAAAGGCCTGGGAGACTGAGGCTTTTTCGGGCTTACCGGGCTTGGGGTTGTGGGTTAGGGCCTAGGGTTTAGGGGTTTAGGGGTTTAGGGTTTAGGGCTTAGTAGGGCTTAGGGCTTAGGGCTTATAGGGTTTAGGGCTTAGGGTTTAGGGCATCAGGGTTTAGGGCTTTAGGGTTTAGGGCTTAGGGTCTCTAGAAACTTGAGGGTTTAAGGTTCATGAGGCTTTAGGGTTCAGGCAAGCAAGAATTACAGACATCTCGTAAAGTCTTATTTCATGCGAGCTTTACACCAAGGGTTTGAAAGCATTGCGGGTCCCCAACTCTAAGCAGCTCTAGACCGTTTCTGGATGCATGACGCTTTTGGCAGGATCTAAATATTGGGTTCTCGTGAGTGTATATGGGCTCCTTGGAATATTGGTGAGTGTATGTGTGAGGCTGATGTTTGGGATACGACGTATCAGAGCCCCCAGATGCCCGTGTTTTTGGGGCTAGGCCAGCAGCAAGCTATCTGAACACGTCCTGCACTGCCGCCGAGCTGTTGTCCACCTGCGCAGAAGCAGAATCATGAGTGCTCTCTAGCATACAATGCTTGCATGCTGATCGCCGGGACAAAACAGATGCCGTCTACAGCAGAGGCTCTGCATGAGAAAACGGCATTCTCAACTGGCGTTTTGTTGCGTAATCCCTTCGGCTACTCCCCAAACGCCCTAAACCCTGAACTGTAGGGTTTTAGATTTTTTTTTACGGTTTTCGGGTTTAGGGCTTTAGGGTTTAGGGAAGGCACCCGAATCCCTCTGGGAAGAGCAGAGTCCTGTACGACCCTAGGAATCCCTGTCAACCCCAAGTAGCACTGGGATACAGCGTGGAGCCCTTGAACCCTCTACTTACCTGAGGTCAGTAGGGAATGGAGGAATGGGGTACAACTATAACAACTATTACTACCATTCTTCCATTCCCTACTAACCAAAGGTAGGTCTAAGAAGCTAACTTTCAGGGTTTGGGGTTTAGGGTAGTCACTAGCTACACATACACAACATGATGAACTTTGTCAAACTTCCTTTCCTTCGATTTTCGTTTCAGAAACCCTAAACCGCCTAAACCCTAAACCCTCAACCCTAAATCCTAAACCCTAAACCCAAAGACCTGTCTTGACTCCGCCCCCCAGCCTCAATCGTCGTGGTCAGCCTCCCATAGTCGCCGCCCACACCTTGGCCAAAGCGATAGATCACAGGGTTTAGGGTTTAGGGGATAAGGAACCACAAACTTAAACGCTCAAAGAAACCCTTATGGTGCCCTTAAAGGAACCCTTCAAGGAGCGCCTAAGGAGCCCTGAAAGAAACGCTTAAAGGCGCTGAAATCCTAAACCCTGAAGCCTAAAAGGTGCCTTAGAGTTCAACTCGTTGAGGTAGGGTTTAGGGTTTTAGGGTTGACGGTTGAGGTTTTAGGGTTTAGGGTTTCGGGTTGAGGGGTTCAGGGTCTGGATTTGGGGCTGTGGCGAAGTGCTTCGCTTGTCGCCGCGCATATGATATTCGAAATCAAACGCTTGGCTGGTGTGCCGTCCTCCGCACGCTGGAGGAGCTTGGTTGCCACGAGCTGTAAGCCTACACTTTGGGTACTGCCCGCTAACAGTCTAGAATAGGGCTGCGATTAAGGTCCTGATGTACCTATCTTATGAATATTTTTCAACTGTGACTGAGTGGGGGCAATACCCAATCTACACTCATTTCGCGCTCCTGGTCCTCCACCGTCCCTTTGTCCCTGGAGCTGGCTGAGCCTTGCCAGCTCCTCCTGGAAGTCCGGAAATTCTTCGTCGCCACCCTAGTCGCCCTCGGTTTCGCCGAAGACTGGTGTGCTCCACAGGCGGTTCGGGCTTCACAGGCCGCTCCGCTTCTTCCGGAGCGGGCATCGAAAGCCTACTATACACATGGGTAGTTGTCAAAATTATGGTCCGTATTTTGTTTGAGGGACCCAAAAACGGGACCATAATTTTGACAACCACCCACATAAACATGGCTCACATCCCGGCATGGAAAAACGGCGGGCGGTGTCCGCAACGGCATATCCCAGGGAGGCTCCTGGTTCCCTTGGTGCTAACAAAATCTCATCTAGCGCCACCTGGGTTGCTGCCTCTAAGATGAAGTGTTTCCCAGAGAGCCCAATACGCCTTAATCAAGCAATATACCTTCAATCATGATATTAAGTCCCCAATAATTTAAGGCATATTCCCTAATTAAGGTGTATTGGGCTCTTTGGGTTATCGTCTGCTATACACCTTGCATAGTCGCCTGTAGGTTCCCCAGTAGCCTCCGAATAATCAGGAGTGCCCTTTTTCTACCACTTGGCTTTAATACGGCTGATGGACAAAATCCTGCATGACCCATAATAAGGAATATACCATAATTCCCATAGTTTAGGGTCTTTAGGGTCATGCAGGATTTTGTCCATCAACCGTAAGGGGGCCCCTAACAGGAAAAGGGCAAAGGGTACTACTGGGGATCCTGGTCGCACGCTGGTTGCATGCGAGGACTCTCAGAGGAACCCAGAGAGCCCAATACCCCTTAATTAAGGAATATTCCTTAAATCATAGGATCAAGGCCCCTATAATTTAAGGTATATTCCTTAATTAAGGGGTATTGGGCTCTCTGGGAAACCCTCATAATATAGTAACCCTTAGAAGAACCCGGAAAGGAATCCCCAACAAAAACGTCGGAACGAGGCTCGCTTCACCACCACGGCGCCAACGGTGCCCTCTCGAACATAAATCTCCTTTGGTGGGTTTTGGGTTCAGGGATTAGGGTTAGGTTTGGGAATGGATCTCGGACCCTAAACCCTAAACCCTAAACCCATGGAGGTTTGCGTTTAGGGTTTAGGGTGGAGGAGTCGGATTGTGGCCAGTGCAGACCCCCGACCCCTGATCATGAAAGAACCACCTGTTCCTGAAAATCGCGATCCTTATAAAACCGGGGTCCTCATAAAATCGGGATCCTTGTATTTATTAGGATTATTAGGGCCTTTTAAGAAAGGGAGTTTAGTGATCAGGGTTTGGGGTTGTTAGGGGTATGAAGGATGCGGGTCGACAGGCTTTGGACTGTAGCTCCATCTGTAAAAGTACAATTCGCAGTTCTCTCTGTGTAGGACGACCCCGAGTAGTAGGACCCGAGTATACTTCCCACGTCTGATGGTCCTTTAAGAAGATGTGTTTATGGGGAATCAGTGACTGAGGCCAGTAGGAGCTTGAGGCCTGGGACAATCAAAGGTTCGGGTTTGGAACATGTGGCTTTTGGCTGAGGCTGTGGCATGGGCTTTTGGAGCTTCGGCTAATTAGGAGCAGCTGTGCCTCGTTCTTGTCCCCGTGTTACTTGCCAAGTTACGCTTTCACACTGCTTTATGATGTTTTGCAGTGCATCTGACGACAAGACGGCGACGGCAAAACGATCAACGACAAAAGAAGCAGCCAACACCGCCGCCACCACTACCCCAGCCGCTACCATCACCACCACCACGACCACTGCCACCGCCACCATCACCATCACAACGCCACTACCAGAGTCACCGCAAACACATTCACCGCCACCATCATCACCATCAGCATCGGCGTAAGCATCTCCATCACCAACATGTTATACACTATATGTCATATGTCAAAAAAATTATACTATACCGTACACTATACATACGCTATATTGGTTTCACCAAAGTTCAGGAAGCTCTGGAACTGAAGCCCTCAACCAACGAACGCTGACCCCTTGAAGACCAAGATCTACATTCCCACCAGCAGATGGGAGTTTCCGAAAATGGGGGACCCTAATATAGTATCCTAAATAGTAGGATCCTTATGATAAGGACCCCAAAATAAGGTACCCCCAAGTTTCGGAAACTCCCAGATAAGCCGCACTTTACACTTAAACCTTGAAGAACTGAAAGCCTGAAGGCATCATGTAGGGGCCTCAATAATTAGGGTAGATTATACTACCCCAAGGGTCCAAAGGACCCAATAATAAGGTACTTGGGTTTAGGGTAGTAGTTATGTAGGTTAGTATTCTGGAGAGTATATGATTATTAGGTACTTGGACCCTTGGGGCTATAAGTTGTCGTGGGGCGTTAATAATTAGAATAGGATTATGGGGGCTCCTTATTATAGTTATAGACTATAACTATAATAAGGAGCCCCCATAATCCTATTCTAATTATGAACGCCCTTATATTAATCTAAAGTCTGAAAGGAACCCTAGACCGGCCTGATGCGAGAATTCCGCCCGGCCAACGGGTGGCTCGCTAATGGTGAGCCTTCGCTGCGCCGCGAAACCCTGACCCCGAACCCCTAGCCCCTAAAACCCCTAAACCCTAAATGCTGAAAACCCTGAACCCAAAACCCAAATAAAACCCTAACCTAACCCTGAAGCCGAAAAACCCTAACCGCTAAAACCCTAAATCCTAAAACCCCAAAGTCCGAGCACCCGAAACTCTGTGGTACGCTGCTTCCGAAGGGTTTAGCGCATCCGAGTTTTAGCCCCGGCTTGAACTCTACAGGGCGTAGGGTTAGAGGGTTCAGGGTACTATAGGGGTCTTCATAATTAGAATAGGGTTTTGGGGCATATTATACTATAATCATAATAAGGAACCCCCACAATAGTCTAGATAATTATTTTAGCCCCGATACTATGTCTCAGCCGATAGGCTTCTAGGCTCAGGATTCCAGGTTCAGCGTGTAGGGTTTGTGGTCTCGGGCTCAGGGTTCACGATTTAGGGTTTTAGGGTTTAGGGTTTAGGGTTTAGGGGTTTAGGGGTTTAGGGTTTAGGGTTTAGGGTTGAAGGGCAAACATGAGAATAGCTAGGGTGTATGGAAATACCTTTGTTTGGCAGGGCACGGAGCATCCTCGCAGCATGAAGTCTCTTATCCCTAAATTGCGAAGCGGTCCTGAAACCCTAGATACAGCCCACAACCAAGCCGAAACCCTTGAGAAAAGCGTGAACCGACGGTAAACTCTACAGCCCTAAACCATGGCAAACCCCAAAAACCCAAACCCCGGAACCCTCAAACCCTCCTTGAATCCCCAACCTCTAAATGGGAGTATTTTTAGGACCCCCAAATAAGGACCCCGTATTTTCGGAAACTCCCAAATCAGCCTCAAACCCAAAACCATTCTGAGATAGCTTCCCAAAGACTCCAATATCCCTTCATAAAGGAATGTACATTAAATCATATTAGGAGCCCCTACTAAAATTTAAGGTGCATTCCCTAATTCAGGGATATTGAAGTCCCCTAACCCCTAAACCCTATAGATCCTTTATAAATCCCTTAAAGGAACCCTAGGTATATTCCCGTAGTTGCTGAGTTCATCAGCCCCCAAAAGTGTCACTTTCAGTTTTATAGTGGGTAATATTATCCCAAAAAGTGTAAATTGTATCCACTCAGCTACTAAGTTCCTTAATTAAGGGATATTGGAGTCTCTGGCTTCGCGAGACCCAGCAGCGAGAAGGACACTGGGTCAGTGCCAGTCCGTGTGCAGTCACCTGCTGGGATGGATTGAAGCCTCTAAACCCCTAAATTTAGGAACATACCTTAAATTATAATAGGATCTCTTATATTATTTAAAGTATATTCCTTAATTAAGGGGTTTTGGAGGCTCTGGGTGGATTGAAGCCCCTAAACCCCTAAGCCCCTAAACCGCTAAACCCTAAACCCCTACACCCTAAACCCTAAACCCCTAAACCCTGAAGCCCTAAACCCCTTTGTGTAAACGTATGAGGGGCGCTGAGGCTGGAAGACTGGGCTCATGGGTTTAGGATTTAAGCTTTGGGGTTTAGGAGTTTAAGGGCCAGGTTTTGGGGTTTAGGGGCTTAGTGTTAGGGTTTAGGGCTGAAGGCTCAGAGATTCAGTGTTCCCAGGGACTCCAACATCCCTTGATTAAGGAATATTCCTTAAATCATATTGGGGATCTTACTATATTTTATGGTATATGCCTTAATTCAGTCTCTGGGTTCACGCTTTAGGATTCAAGGTTTGAGGTTTAGGATTTCGGGTTTAGGGTCGAAGGTTCAAACCCTAAACTCTAAAACCTAAACCCTAAAGCCCCTAAACCCAGGATTTAGAACCCTCAACCCCCATGCCGGCCCTGAAGGGCGCCGGCATCCTCAACGAAGGGTTCATGGTGGCGGCAGCCGAGCGTAAGCGCTTGAATCGCGTATATCCGAAGCCAGAGGCACCAGACCCTAGAGTCTTTGATTTCGGGTCCAGGGCTGTTTAAGTAGGTACGATGTAATTGATGTAATATGACGTACCCAGAGCCTCCAAAACCCCAAAAGAAAGGAACATACCTTAAAAAAGGATAGGATCCCTAATATGATTTAGGGTATATTCCTTAATTAAGGGGTTTTGGAGGCTCTGGGTATGACGTAGTACTACTAACTGTCGAAACTCTTGACCCCAACCGCCCAACCCTAAAGCCCGAAACCCTATAGAACCTGTCAGCACTCTCCACAAAGCCCGCAAAGACCCCTTAAAGGAACCCTTGAAGCAACCCTCAAAGAAACCCTTCAAGTAGCCCAGATCAAGCGCCTGTGTCCAAGCACCACGGGTAAATGGGATCGATAGGGTTCCGCAGCGGGTTGCGGAGACTGCCAGGCAAGAAGAAATCCTGGCGGCTCTGGAAATTTAGGGTGTTGGGTTTCATTGTTGAAGCTTCAGATTTTGGGATTCAGGGCTTAAGTTTGTAGGATTCAAGTTCGTGTCTCTAGGGCTGCAGGGTTTTAGCGCTGTGGGAATTGATGTGCTGGGCTTTTTCGATGCAGAGGCCGGTTTAGGGTTTAGGGTTTAGGGTTACCATCTTATCCGTCGATCTTGTCTGCCTATCTCTGCCTATTTCTGTCGATGCACATGGGTAGTTCTTTAGATGAGGGTCCCTTTGTAGGTCCCCAATATAGTACGGAACCCTTTAAAAAATGACCCTAAAAGGGACCCTAATTTAGAGAACTACCCACATGTTTGTTGGGGGATATTGTGAGCCTTCAGTTTCGGTGGCTTTCCTGGCCGTGGCCGTTGGCTTCAGCTCCTATACATAGCCAGGCGAATCCTTTGTGCCGGCTTTTTTTGTCGGAACGAAGCTAGGGACTCCAATATCCCTTAATTAAGGAATATTCCTTAAATCATATTGGGGATCCTACTATAATTTGAAGTATATTCCTTAATTGAGGGATGTTGGAATCTCTGGGAAGTAGTATTGCTTGGAGGTTCATGGGTAGTTACAAGTAGGGTTATAAGTAGGATGACTATAGTTATAACCCATATTAGGGGTTATAACCCTACTTATCACTACCCATGAACCTCCAACTAGCAAGTAGAAGAGAGTTCTGTAGGGAGACTGACGCGAAACAGCCTTCATCCACGAATTTACATACCCCAAACACCAAGCTCACAAGCCCTACTTGGAGGATCATGGGGCTTAGTAAGTAAAGTTATAAGTAACCTAGATTAGGGCTTATAAGTAGTACCCCTAACAAAATAATAACCCTAGTTACTAAGTCCCATGCTCCTTTAAGTAAAGCCTGGCCGGTAACACGCCTAGCGTGACCATCACCTGTGACACCTCTATCGGCTTGGGATGCTTGGGGCTCGGGGTTTTGGGTTCTGGAACCCCTCGATGAACCCCACGACGCCTTTAACTACCCTTTAAGCTGTCTAAGCCTTCTTGCTATGAACTCTCGAATCCAAAATTAGGACCCAGAGAGCCCAATAATTAAGGGATATGCCTTAAATTATAACCTAAGGCCTAAGTTCAGAGCCTGTCCCTGCCGAGGTTTTCACCGAAAAAAACAACCGCTCGCGACGGTTGCAAGCCCCAGAACCTGTCGGAGCCCTATAACCCTAAACCCTAAACCCTAAACCCCAAGTCTATACACCCCTAAATCCTAAAAAGCCTGAGACCTTAAACCCTAAACCCACCAAGCCCCCAGAAACAACCTCCAGCACTACTTTAAAACAAATCCTAACGCTCTCAAACCCGCCAAAAAAAAGCCCCCAACCCACCTTGAACTCCTCAACCAAATAAACTAACACCCCGAACCTCGCAGGGAACGGTTAAAAAGATATGCAAGTACGGGACTCCAGAAACCACCCTAAGCCCCAAAAATCCTAAACCCCTAAACCCTAAACCCCTAAACCCTAAACCCCTAAACCCCTAAAACCCTAAACCCTAAACCCCCAAAACCCCTAACCGCTAAACCCTAAACCCCAGAAACCTGGGCATAGTCGGAGTATGCCAGGACCAACTCCAAGTTCTCATCTCCCATAGGCGGATCCATAGCCGACAAGCTGATATTCCTGGGTCGGGTTTAGGTGTTTTTGAGCTCCTTTTTACCGTCAAGAAAAGGAGCTCAAAAGGGGCTTAGGGTGAAGGGGGTGAGGTTTAGGGTAGGGTGCGGGGTTTAAGGTTTTAAGGTTTGGAGTTTAGTGTTTAGGGTTCTGGTTTCGGGTTGAGGGTGTATTCCTGGGGCTCGAATCGGGAGTCCGTAAGTATGAAGCAGGCTTCTTTGAAGCTAAAACAGGGTTTCGTATTAAACTACAAATGTTCCTGGAACTCTAGTAGAGGGCCTCAATCAGAATAGTGCTTCTTTTCAGGGTTCCTGAAAGGATGTTTATACGGGTTCTGCAGTGGTCTTTTCAGGTCTAACATAGGGGCCTCAATAGCTAGAACAGAGTTTGGGGGTTTAGATTCGAGTATCGCTTAATAGTTTAATAAGTAACACAATTCCTACCCCTATATTCAGGCTTTTAAGCCAGCTGGGGGGGCCGTTCTTGAAGGGGGTCACTATAGTTCAGTTTCCCGGTTGCGGAAGCATAGACAAGACGGCACGCTGCAAGCTTGATCGTCTGGGACTCCAGCAGTTTGGCGAGGTTGAGCAGATCTTCTACTTTTGAAACTTCCAAGGCTGCCACCTCTCGGCAGTATGGGTCCAGCAGGTGAGGTTTTTTCGCCAGAGGTCCGGCGTCATGTGGCTGCGCTAGCAACTGCAGCGTCGGGCAACCCATTTGCTAGCGGACGCACTGCCCGGACGCAGTGAGTCATATCTTCTGCATAAAGATGGCGCCAATCACGGTCTGGGATTGGCTTGTAGGACATGTAGGGTTTGAGGCTTCAGGGCTTGACGGGCTCGGGGGCTGTAGTGCTTTAGGGTTTGGGGCTTTGGAGGTAAGGTCCTTTCGGGCTTCGGGTTTAACATTCGGCCCTACAACGACACCATCAAACCATGTAAACGCCTGTAAACACATGAAATCCAAGCCCTACGAGGAGCCCCTGAAGGACCCAGAGACTCCATTATGCCCTAGGAATATACCATAGATTATAGTAGGGGTCCCTAAATATGATTTAAGGTATATGCCTTAATTAAGGGATAATGGGGCCCCTGAAGGAACCAGGACACCGAAATTGCGGCCCCGGGTCGTGCAAAGGGTGCCGTTGAAGGGTGATTGCCAGCTGATCTGCTGAGGCCACGCCCAGCGCTGTGCGCTCTGGCCCTCCAGGTTGGGTTATAAAGGTTTGGGGGTTTGGGTTTAGTCTTTAGGGGCTTAGGGTTTAGGGTTTAGGGGTTTAGGGTTTAGGGTTTAGGGGTTTGGGGGTTTTGGGTTTAGGGTCAAGGTTTCGGGGTTTAGGGCTTCGGGTTTGGAGACTAAGATTTAGGTTTTGGGGTTTAGGGTTTAAGGTTTCGAGGGGGATCTACATGACATGGCGCTACAAAGCTTTTGAACTTGCCTTTTCACGCTTCGAAGGGTATTAGGCACCCAAAAAGGGACCCTAATTTTGACAGCCACCCATTTAGGGGGCTTCTACATGGTCGTCGGGGCGGGGGTAGCTTAGCACTTCACTGGGAAAGCTTTTGGGGATGCTCAATCCAGGCGATCTGATCCTCCGGCAGGCAGCGCAGAAAAAAATCTGAAATCCAAGCTTGCGCACAGGCCTACTTGAAGGGGCAGGGGACTTAGTAAGTTGGTCATAAGTAGGGTTATAATTAGGGTGACTCCATTTAGGGCACTTATAACTCTACTTATAACCTACTTACTAAGTCCCCTGCCCCTTCAAGTAGACTCTAGACGTTGCATGTGGACACAGCCGCAATTGAGCCTGAACTCTTGGTTTGATTTCAGGGAAGTGAGGGTGTAGGGCTTAGGATTAGGTAGGAATTCGGGTTCAGGGTTTAGGCTCTCGGTTCGAGGATTCAGGTACTGGCCCAACACTTAGGGCTTGGGATACTTAACAACGAAATTTGTACAAGCCCCATGGACCCCAAAAAAGTTGCTTACACGCGTCAGTGGGGCCCCGAAAAAGCACATAAGCAAAAATTAGGATAGGGATATCCCTTATAAACCGCCCTGATAATGAAGCCCAATAAGGTAGGGATATCCCTATAAAATGCTTATGCTTATGTGGATCCCAAAGTCAGTAACCCCTTAAGATCTATAAGGTAACCAACATGAAACACGAGTCCTGAACGGATGAGACTCCCTGGGCTGCTGTTGGGGGTTTTGGTAGTTTCCGAAAATTAGGCGTACCTTATTTTGGGGTCCTTACAATAAGGATCCTACTATTTAGCGTACCATATTAGGATCCCCTATTTTCGGAACCTCCCATATGGTTACACTATACTTGAGGTATATGGTTGTAGCATACGTACATTCAGGAACCCTGCGGAATAGTATGGGTATTTACCTACTTTTTTGTAGGGTCCCTAAAAATTCCATATTAGGGTTTATAATAAGAACCTACAAAAAAGTAGGGTTTGGTAGGTTCAGGTATAGTATACCAAAACCCGAAACCCCAAAGCCCCGGTTTAGAGTTCAGGGTTTAGGGCCCCGGAACCCCCCAGGCCCCAAATATGGAAACCCTACTTGAAGGGGCAGGGGACTTAGTCTTAAAGGGCTCCTTAAAGGGATCTATAGGGTTCCTTAAAGGGACCTATGGGGTTTAGGGTTTAGGGCCTACTTGAAGGGGCAGGGGACTTAGTAAGTTGGTTATAAGTAGGGTTATAATTAGGGTAACTCCATTTAGGGCACTTAAAACTCTACTTATAACCTACTTACTAAGTCCCCTGCCCCTTCAAGTAGCCCGCAGAACCCAAAAACAGCGAAACCCTGAAGCCGGGGGTACCGAAATCCGAAACCCTCGGCCGGATTCAGCAACCAGCTCCGAGTCCAAAGATTCAAAATAAAAGTGGCATCCGTTGGCTGCGATGTTTCGGGAGGGTTTAGGGTTTAGGGTTTAGGGCTTAGGGGAGGCGATACTTCGAACTTACTGACGTAACAGGTTTAGGTTTAAGCATTCAAGGATTGAGAAGGTAGTAAGTAAAGCCTTATGAGATTGCTGGGCAAGACCTGCAAAGTTTAACTTCCTTCCCCCCCCCGCCACGCCCAGACAAAGCGCGGCAAACAAGATTGTACCTCAAGGGTATATACTGCGCTAACTAGGATACTGAAACCCAGCTTTCAGGCTGCCAGCGCTTAGGCCTTTACGTTGACGTACTTGGGGTTGGGATTGAGGGTTTAAGATCCAGAGGATAGGAATGTCTCATATATAAACCCCCGTAGAATGAAGCCGAGGTAGGGATATACTTGCAAAGTGCCTATGCCTATGTGCTTTTTCGGGGCCCCAGTATTCCAGCCCGCCTCCTCCACTCTCAGAGTTCGAGGAGGGTCCATTGCGCTCGAGTTGTATTCGCTCGTGTACACCGCGATGCACACCTGAAGGACGGCGAATCTCGTGTGCTGTAGGGTTCAGGGAACCCTAAACCCTAATCCCTAATCAAAACCCTAATCCCTAAACTCTAAACTGCAGGGCTCGGGGATCAAATTTTAGAGTTGGGTCCGCGACGGCGGCAAGAGAGAAAGTACTTCTAAAAATCTGGGAGTTCCACAAAACAGGGGACCCTAATGTAGTACCCTAAATACTAAAGTCCTTATTATAAGGACCCCAAAAGACGGTACGTACCCCCATATGCTCTCCTTTTGCCGATGGAGGTCTTTCCAGGGGGCTCTGCTGATCATACTCAGGAATCCCTGTGACCCCCCCTGAATTGAAGGCATACAATTTAGCAGATTTCGCCCCGAAAACAACTGAACCCGAAGCTATCACCATATCGTACTGTGCCCTTCGAGTCCTAGGTTTCGGGGTCTGCAACTCAATTAACAAGCTCAGGCGGTAGCAGCTCGCAGTAGAAGCGGTAGCAGCAGCAGTACTAGCAGTAGAAGCAGTAATGGTAGTCGCAGCAGTCGTCTTCGTCGTAGTAACAATAGTACTTGGAGTAGCAGAATAGCAGCAGCAGCATCTGTTTAGCACATACCGCATAAAGCCACCCAAAAAAGAAGGTGCTGTTTTAGCAACTCCTCACTTTGAAGGTGTCTTTGGTCGTCTGGGTATGGCATGTAGGAACCTGATTCCCCTCCCTAACCCCGAAACCCTAAAACCCTGCAACCGAAACTTAGCGTTGGGATTTGGAAGCCGGGGTTGCGAAATCACCTGCATATCGGGGCCTTAACAATTAGAATAGGACCTTAACAATTAGAATAGGGTTTAGGGTTTAGGATATCGGGGCCTTAACAATTAGAATAGGGCTCCTTTGGAGCTTCGTAAAAGGTGTTGAGAAGGGTTCTGCAAAGGTTCAATATCGTGGCCTTCGGCTTCGTACTTTAAATAGGGTTTTTGGGGTGCATTATGGTGTAATCATAATGGGGAGCTTGAGGAATAGTTGGAGCAGTAGTGGTAATTACTTAGGCTTCTACCTCGACTCTAACGACTAAAAGTAACCGTAACGGGAACCCGTTAACGGAAGCCTCCAAGGAACCCCAACAGGAATCCTCTCAAGGAACCCCCGCGAAGGAACGCTTACCGGAACCCTTAAAGGAAGCCTGGAAGAAACAGTTAAAGGAACCCTTAAAGGAACCCCGCCCCCTCGAGCCCAATTAGAAAAAAGCAACGGAACACATCGTCGACGGAAAAGACGTACCCTGCCACGGGGGTTGCGTCCAGAAAAGGCCACTATCCTCAGCGACCTTGCCGAGCGGGGAGTTCAGGAGGAAGACCAAGCCCTTCTCCCCAACCACGCCACCCTCGCCAGGAAGCACGATTACGACCAAAGATACCTCAGTTTTCCGTAGGCCGCCCAGCATCGTGATGAGAGCGACTTCTTCGTTGAACGGCAAGGCATTCGGTGACCAGCCCAAACGAGACCTCAGAGTCGAGTGGGGCTTGGTGCGAGTCCTCAGTGCCACGTAGGCGGGATGTGAACATTCCCAGAGCACATGCTCAACAGACGGCACGCAAGGCGCCCCGCAGTCGTGGCAAACATGCCTAACTGCTCCCGTAGGAGCCCATCTAGCGTCCGTACTCATGCCACCGCACATGACGGCAACCGCGTCGCCTGAGACGCATCTTTGCAAGATGCCTCTGAACAAGGGCTGGGGTTTGGGTCCAGGGTTTCAGGGCTTTAGGGTTTACCCTAAACCCTAAGCCCTAACCAAGGAAAGATACACACAAAAAAAGCCCCACTTCAAGAGCCCTGAAGTGAAACCACGCCAGCACAAGGGTTTAGGGTCAAGGCGACTAAGGGTTTAGGGTTTAGGGTTTTCAGGCCGTAAAAACCCTCTGAATGGAGACGAACCCTGCAGCCCAAACCCAAGAAACCTCAATCCGAAACCCTGGAACTGAACTTCAACTCGAAATCCCAAACAACAAACTCTTAGGGGTTTAGGGTTTAGGGTTAGGGTTCAGGGGTTTAGGGGTTTAGGGGTTTAGGGGTTTAGGGTTTAGGGATCAACAAACCCTGAACCCAGAGACTCCAATATCCCTTAATTGAGGAATATACCTTAAATTATAGTAAGATCCCCAATATGATTTAAGGAATATTCCTTCATATTGGAGTCCCTGGAAGCTAAAACTTTCATCAATATCACGGAGCTCATCAATCCACTCCCACCTCGCAGGCAATCGTGTCCCCGTCCGTTTTACGTGGCCGCATACACTCCTGCGACTGGCCCGGGACAATCCGCACCTGCCAAGGCTTCATCAAAGGGTTTATACGATTGTATTCAGTTCAAGGCGTTTTGCTTTTTGGCAACTTTTACGGGATTCATACGACCTTACAAATGCTTCTACATCTCCTTTTGGCGTCGTTTGCAGTATCGGGTTAGGCAAGGTTCTACTTGGAGGATCATGGGACTTAGTAAGTAAGGCTATAAGTACCCTAATTGGGGTTATAAGTAGCTATACGTATAATTACCCTAGTAATAACCCTAGCCCTAGCTACTAAGTCCCATGATCCTTTAAGTACTGTTTAGGGTTCAGGGCTGCGGCTCGAGGATTGATCCACGATCTAAAGTGCGGGGCTCTCTTGGTGCGGGCTTTTTGTCCTAACCCCCTAAACCCTAAACCCTAACCCCCTCAACCCCTAAACCCCGAACCCCCTAAACCCTAAACCCCAACCCCCTAAACCCTAAACCCTAACCCCCTAAACCCTAAACCCGAACCCCCTAAACCCTAAACCCTAACCCCCTAAACCCTAAACCCGAACCCCCTAAACCCTAAACCCTAAACCCCCTAAACCCTAAACCCTAAGCCCTAAACCGGATCCTGCTGTTTTGGAAGTTGATGTGTTGGATTCGGGACTAATGGGTTTGAGCTCTACCCGTCGATGAGCTGAGTTATGGTTCCGACTTAGGGCGTAGGGTCCAGAGCCTAGAGCTTGGGGTTTACGGTTTGGGGGTTCAGGGTTGGGGGCTTCAGGCCGGTAGGGTTTAGGAGTTCAGGGTTTGGGGGTTTAGGGTTTGGGGGTTCAGGCCTTTAGGTTTTAGGAGTCGTTGGTGTGGGGGTTTAGAATTCATATAGGGGCCTTAATAAGGGGGCTCCTTACTATCGTTATAGTCATAGAATATAATTTACCCCCAAAGCCCTATTCTAATTCTTAAGGCCCTTACATTAACGGCTCACCGGAGTGTTTAGGGCTTCCGGCTTTCGGGCTTCAAGGCCTCGGATTTAGGATCAGGCTCCGCGCTTCCCGCGCGGACGTTGCCGGTTTAAGCCTAGGGTTTAGGGCTTGGGGTTTAGGGTTTAGGGTTTGGGGTTTAGGGTTTAGAGGGTTTAGGGTTTGGGGTTTAGGGTTTTGGGCTTGGGGTTTAGGGTTTAGGGCTTGGGGTTTAGGGTTTAGGGTTTGGGGTTTAGGGCTTAAGCTGGCTTGTTTTGAAAAAATATAAACTTGTATTTCATAAGGGTTCTGTTAAGAAAAGTCTTAAAGTATGGCACTCCAAAGCCCAGCTTGTGATGGGATTGATTTCGGGCTGATGCGGCTTTAAACGGACGACAGCTGGCAGAAGCAACCTAGATCTTCTCCCACGCCTTTCCCTTTTCCCAGAACACCCAAGCCCCAAACCTAAGACAGTGTACCCAAACCCCTGAAACCCCCAAACTGTTTGTGAGGTTGCTGTAAACTTTTCTCAACAACAAACTTAAACCCCAAACCCAAACCCTAAACCTTAAACTTAAACCCCAAACCAGGTGTTAGGGCTTTCGGAAGCAGTTGACGGCCTCAGGCGCCGACGTATTACCTCGGGCTGTTTAGGGTTTAGGGTTAGCGGCTGCCACAACCCCAATTAGGAATTTAGGGTTCAAGGGCTTGTTGTTTGCGGTTTAATTCCCTTACGTAACATTATCATCTCAGCTGTGTTGTGAGGTCTGCATATACACCTTATATACAAACCTACCAAAAAAGACCTATGTTTAGGGCCAAGGCTTTCGTGGCTTGTGGGCTGAAGCACGGGGCGGCGCAACCTTGCTCGAACTACTTTTGCTACCGGTGGCAGTCCCTCTGTGGCTTTATTGCACACCCCCAGATCTCAAAACCCTGTGCTAGTTAATCAGCAAGGCCCATAAATTATTATCGCACCCTATTCCAATTAAGGCACCCTTTAATGCTCGTGGGATGTAGCGAGTAGCATCGCACAAGTCGGCTTGCAAGATGGCTAAAAACATCAGGAGTGTCCTTTGAGAGATGATGGAAGGGCCTGTATTCGGAGTTGCCCTTTCCTATATCCTAGTCCAGTAACAAACAGCCTAAAAGAAGGTATCTCAACAGACTGCCTGTTTTTGCTTAGGCAACCTCCGAAAGGACGACCCTGAAGCATTTCGGAGCCAACAACCGGCAGCTGTTCAAGCGGAGTCTACAGCCTAGACTGTAGCGCTATATGCCCCAACCTCTTGAACCCTTAAACCGAAAAACAAGACAGAAGCCGCGCTCCTAAAGCCTCAGGTCTATGTCAACCCCGAGAGCATGCACTCCAAACCGTCGATCCCAAGCACCCAAACCTCCACCATGTGGGCAGTTCTCTACATTAGGGCCCCTTTTCAGGTCCCAGAGACAGAGCGGCACCCTTGTAAAAGGACCCTACAGGGACCCTAATTTAGAGAACTACCTGGCGATAATAAGTAGAATACAGAGTACGACGTTTATGGTAAATAGAACCGCGCAGGGACTATAAGAAGGAGAAATGATTTCTCAGTCTGGCCAAACCCCGAATACAGGGCGAGAACAATTTGGAATAGTCCTCCTCAGGGTTCCTTAATATACACATACTAGTTACAGTATATCGCAAGAACCTATGTAGAACAATTTAGGCTCCACATCCCTAGGACCCTTTCAAGACACCCCAAACCCTAAACCCTAAGCCCTAAACGCCGGCCCAAGCACAGTTGGTGCCCACGGTCCCCAAGGGGCAGCCACAAAGGCCCACCCGGTAGTCGCAGGCGACTCGGTACCTCGGTTTTGGTGGTTCAAGGCTTAGGGTTTAGGGTCAAGGGTTCAGGCCATTCGAGGCCCTAGTAAAGGCCGTTACAACGATCTGGACCAAGCTTGTGAAAAAACAAACCTAAACCTCTGAACCCTCAACCCTCAACCCTAAACCCCACAAAACTTTAAGCCCTAAACGGCCCTAAACCCTAAACCCTAAATGTTTAAACCCTAAACCCGAAATCCTGAACTCTCAGCACCGCAAACCCTAAGCCTCCTCTCATTCCGCCGAAGCTCCCATGGGAGAGATGGCCACAGTCCTGCGCCAGCAGGCGCCGCAACCCCAAGCCTTAATCGGATGTTACAAGATTTCATAGTCCGCTATGGCTCTAGGGTTCAGGGTTTAGGGCTTTTTCTTCATAGTCCGCTATGTCAGGTTTTATGAAAGCACTGCAACGGTACGGAAGAAGGATATATCAAAGCGCACAAGCTGTTCTGCCCGCTCCTTCCGAGCATTTTGCAAGGGTATTCCAAAGGTTCATCAGGGTTACATACGTCGATGATATAAACCCTGCATTACCCATAATAAGGAATACAGCATAAGCCTCATAGTTTAGGGTCCTTAACTATAGGCGTTGAAGTAACCAGGGAAAAAAGTATAGACTCTTATTTCACAGTGGGTTCCCTTTGAGTAACAGGTCCCAAAAAAGTATCAAAGTATGGTATTCCGAAGCACAGTTAAGGTAATGCAGGATATATATCATCAACCGTAGGGCTGTCTCGGATTTGGGGCTCAAGGTTTGAGCCTAGGCTAGGGTTTAGGGTTTGGGGTTCAGGGTTTAGGGTTTAGGGTTTAGGGTTTGGGTTTGGGGTTCAACCTTGTTTCTACCGGACCTTTTTCCCCAGCGCGAAGGAAAGGGTCCAGCACATAGAGTCTAGGGCTTAGCTCTTGAGTTTGAGGGTTTAGGGCTCGGGACACGGAGTTGACCCTAAACCACCCTAAACCCCGACCCTAACTGAACCCTGCAATCCCTGTCTCGACAGTAGCCAACTCACTAGACCCCGGTGCTCCCTACAAATCCCAACCCCGTCTTAATGTTCGTTAAGGGCTAGATCGAAGGTACCATTCTACTCAGTTAAACTCCTTGTAAATCCTACAAGCCCCTAACCAAACCCTACACATCCTGCTTGGTTCTGCACACCTGCAAAAGCGAGAAAACATCCAGGGTTTGGGGCTTAGGGTGCAGAGCCCATTCAACCGCCCGTCATCAAGGGGTTTATCAAAAACCTTAAAGTATACATGTAAGGAGCTTCTTATTGTTGGTAGTGTGATTTGGTCTTATGAGCATCAAGAGGAAGCCAGAGAAAGCTGGTACTGGAGGTTCATGGGTAGTTGTAAGTGGGGTTATACGTAGGATGACTATGACTATAACCCATGCAATGAGACTTAAAACCCTGCTTATAACTACCCATGAACCTCCAAGTACCCATGGAGCTCCAAGTAAGCAAGGAAGATAGCCTTAGACTGGGAGGGGATTGATATGAACCCTTAACCCTAAAACCTAAAGCCGTCCTCTGCGCATCTCGTGCACCCAGCTCCGAAGGAAGCCGGATCCAATTGGGGCGCCCCTGCGCGAGTGCCGGGTTCCCATTCGGGGGTTTGAGTTTAGAGTTGCGGGTTTAGGGGTTAGGGTGTACAGTAGGGTTTAGGGTTATGGTTTAGGGTTTAGGGTTTAAGGTTTAAGGTTTAGGGTGTACAGAGGGCTTTTAGTCCAGAGTTTGCGCAGAGTTCAGGGATTCAGGATTCACAGTGTGCAGCTGCGCTCCGTTTGGAGTGATGCGAGCGGTCACAGACGTAATGCAAGAACTCGACCAGCAAGCTGAATCATTCCCTCTTTGCCACCATCGCAAAAGAGCAGCCGGTGGTAAGCTGCTGCCGGAGCAAAGAATTGTCGCAGCAACAAAAGCCTATCACCCTGCACTCGTGGCGGTTGCCGTCTAGCCTCTCGAAATTAAGGCGCAGGCCGAACGCGACGAGGTCAGCAACGGATTGTCGGCGCGTACGTTTTGTTGCAGTGGCTTCCAATCCAAGGAAGTCTTGAAGACCGCGTTGAAGTCATACACCCGAGTTAGTGGTGCTTTCATATCGAACATCCAACACGAGAGCGAACTCTCGGTAAAGTCAGCCCACGCTAGCGAGACCTTCTGCCTGTAGGGCAATGAGGTTACCGTAACCTACCAAAACCTACTTTTTTGTAGGGTCCCTAGAAATTCCATATTATGGTTTATAATAAGAGCCTACAAAAAGGTAGGGTTTGGTAGTTTAAGGTAGGTTGATGGCAGGTAGCAGGGTCTCGTCTTGCCATTTTGCGCAATCTTGCCGTCGAGTAAACTCTGCGGGGTGGCGGGTTCGCACAGAGAGCCCATGATCGGGATTGTAGTAAGTAAGGTCCCATATTTTTGTATATTATGGTGCATCGTAGCACTATACCAAAGCTCTGAAATAGAGTAGGCTGTTTTTGCCGGTGGTGCAGCAGCTCTGGGCTGGGACTTACGATATCGGGTTGGTGCTTCCTGCTCTAGCCCTACGGGTTTTTGCGATAAGTCGAAAAACGTTTAGGCTGTGGGGTTTCGGCCCGAAGATTTCAGGGCTTATGGTGAAGGGTTTAGGGCTTTAGACTGCGGGGTTTTGGGTGTAGGGGTTGGATTATAGGGCTTAGGGTATGCTATGGATTTTACGGTGTAGGGCTTAGGGGCCTGGGAACGAAGAGGGCCCTTCCATTGACATCACAAATGATGGCAAGCTCCTCTTTAAGAAGATACTTAACCGGAATATCCCGAAGAAAGCAGAAAAGGCGATGGGACATGGTGAAAAACCTGAAACACACGCAAAGCCTCATAGACGCTTCCTGTTCCCCTAAGCCTTTAGACCAGAGTCCTACTGCAGATGGACAGGATGGAACCTGAGTCATGGTAGTTTTGGCCTGCTCCTTAATCTCGACTTACTACTTCCTCGGGAGGTAAGCAAGTACTTGGAGCTCCCTCTAACAGAACCATAGCCCCAGAAAGCAACAGAAGCCAAAGCACTCAAGATAGGTATAGCTGTGATGGATACCCTAAACCCTAAACCTCCTGAACCCCAAACATGAAATCCAATGCCAGTATCTAGACCCCGCTGCTCTCTCTCTCTCTCTCTGAATCGGGCTCTGGGCCACTATGCCAGAACCCAAAACAAAAACATGCAAAACCCTAAACCCTGAACCCTAAACTCTAAACCCTAAACCCTAACCCTAAACCCTAAACCCACACATCGCTCCAAGATTTATCCCGGAAGCTCCCAAGACCACCCCATGGAAAGTTTACGGGTTTCGATGGGCTGAGAGTTTAGGGTGGCTCAGGGGTTTAGGGGTTTAGGGTTTAGGGGTTTAAGGTCTAGGGTTTAGGGGTTTAGGGTTTAGGGATTTAGGGTTTGGGGATTTAAGGTTTAGGGTTTAGGGGTTTAGGGGTTTAGGGTTTAGGGGTTTAGGGTTTAGGGGTTTAGGAGTTTAGGGTTTAGGGGGTTTAGGGGTTTAGGGGTTTAGGGGTTTAGGGTTTAGGGATTTAGGGTTTAGGGGTTTAAGGTTTAGGGTTTAGGGGTTTAGGGTTTAGGGTTTAGGGGTTTAGGGTTCCCATGAAGCCAAAATACTTGCCAATCTGTGGCGACAATTGGCGCAGACGCTGTGGCGGGAGCACGATTCAGGCAGACACGCACGGGGCTGCAGCAGGAAGGGGATGCTCACGAAGCATGATTTCGATTGATAGAATGCTAAGCCCCTTTGCACACTGGGATTTCGAGAGCAGTTTCGAGGGGGCGAACACTGGGGCCCTGCTAAGACTTTAGGGGCTTGAGTGATTGAAGGCAACAGCTGAGAACATGATTGTTGCGGGAGCACGACTTCCAACAACACCCCAAAACACGCACCGGACTGCCGCGGAGTTCCGGGAGGACGGGGCCACACCCGGCTTGATGCTACAGTGTCTTCCTGAATCTGCTACACCCCTTAACCCGAAGCCCCACACCGTACGAATGCTTAGGTGAAAAGAGCCCTCACACATCAAGGTTCCTGGGACGACGGGCAGCAAGCCTGCCTGAAAGAGAAATTCCCCCTTTGAAAGAGAGCGCCAATCTGTCCTCGTCCGGGAAGCAGTAGCTGTCCTTGATACAGCCAGAACCCCTTGAAACCCTGAACCCTAAACCCCAAACCCTAAACTCTGGACCCCTAAACCCTGAATTGTGAACACCCTAACCTGCGAGGGACCGGTAGGCGGAGGTCTTAGCCGAGTCTCTTGACAACAGAGCACTAGGCTTTGAGATGCAGGAGTTTATGCGAGTTGAGGGTTTCGGCTTCGGGTTTTGGCTTCAGGGTTTTGGCATTTGGGAGTTTCCGAAAATTAGGGGTACCTTATTTTGGGGTCCTTATAATAAGGATCCTACTACTTAGTGTACTATATCAGGGTACCCTATTTTCGGAAACCCCCATTTGGGGGTTTTAGGGGTCAAGGCAGGGTTGAGAGGTTGTGAGTTCGGGCTTGGCGGTTTGCAGGTCAGAGTTACTTCAGAAGGGTTTATGGTTCAGGGTTTAGGGTTTAGGAAGCTAGATAGGCGACCTTCTTGCAGCGGCTTCAAAGCGCCGAATAGACGCGCCCCAACTCGGTAAGAAATTGCTATTGCGCCTTAAGCTGGAAATTTTAAGCCCAGGACTCAAATTCATACGGTGTGCTTTGCCCATATATCGCAAGCTTCTTTGTGAGAAGTTCTCCCCGTGAACCGGAAAGAAACGGAGCGCCCAATAGTGCCTAAACCCTAAACCCTAAACCCAGACCCTATTGAGCTGGTATTCCCTGGTTTGGGAAACCTAAACCGCAAACCTCAATGCTTAAACTCTAAAACCCAAAACCTAACTCAATCAAGAAGTCCTCCAGAGGTGTGGGGGTGGCAATGAGCGAGATTCCCTTCAGGAAGCAAAAGGACCTGGCCGCTTTCTCGCAGATTGCTTTTGAATCCTACCTCGACCAAAGTTTACCTACTTTTTTGTAGGCCCCCTACAAAGTCCATCTTGGGGGATAGAATAAGAAACTACATGTAGCTTAAGGTAAACCCTACCTGGACCCAAAACACCCTATTTTCTCAAGGACTGAAATAAGGAAATCATGATAAGAAACCCAAAGTGGGTATGTTTGTCATCATCCAGTTAACCCTAAACCCTGCACCTTAAGCTCCTTTGAAGTTTGGGGTAGGGTTTAGGTTTTGGGTTTAGAGTTCAAGGTTTTGGGTTCGTGGTGAGGTTTAGGGATGCTTGGGGTATGGGGGTCCAAAAACTCTGGGGTGGAGCTTCTGCTGTTACGTAAGAGGAGGGTTGAATGGAAAAAGATTTCTCGTTGAGGTACACCGTTTGCTTTGCAGTTAAAAGAGGACCAATACTACCCAAAACCCTAAACCCCTAAACCCCTAAACCCTAAACCCTAAACCCCTAAACCATGAACCCTAAACCCTAAACCTTATAAACCCTAAACCCCTGAACCCTAAACCCGAACCCCTATCTGAACAAAAAATGCCTGTCGTAGTCTTTGTTTAAACTGGAGGCTTCAAAGTCCAATCGTCGGCTCAAATTCGGTTACCCCTGAACCCTAAACCCTAAACCCTGAACCGTCTGGGTTAAAGGCATTAGGATTCGAGAACTTTCTTACCTAAGAAAGCGGTGTGTTCGGGGGCTAGGGATCCTACACCGAACACCACTGTTAGGGGTTTAGGGGTTTAGGGGTTTAGAGGGGTTTAGGGGTTTAGAGGGGTTTCGGGGTTTAGGGGTTTAGGGGTTTAGGGGTTTGGGGGTTTAGGGTTTCCTTAAGGAGTCTGGTGCCTTGGAACGCCCAAAAGGAACCTCAAAGGGATCCCCCAAAAAACCCTTAGATGCCTTTACACGAACCCGACTCCGACAAGCAATACTAGAGCGAACACTGCGACAGGTTTTCGAGCCCTAAGGGTCCACGTAGTCCTTATTTATGTTTTCTGATACTCAAAACGGACCTAACTTCCGGTACTAAGGAGTACTTGGACCCTCTGGGGAACATTGCCTATAAGGTTTTGTGATGAGCTGCACGGTTTCGCAGGCTTGAGCAGCTTCATGCAAAGCTGTTTGGAGGAGGTTGATTGGGTGCTGGTGTTTCCGATAAGTGCAGAGTTCCAAGCCCTAAACAGCACACGCAAAGTACGGTCTGGGGCTTCAGGGCTGAGGCTTTTTGGGGTATTAAGGTGGAGAGTTTGAGCTGCTTTCGATGCTATCTAGCCGAGGTCGAGGTGCTCATCCCCACAGTAGTAAAAACCCGATGATAGGCTCCGTTAAAGGCTTACGATTATAAGTGGTTCATGCAGGGGTTCAGAACGGTGGTCTTCACACTGAGAATAAGGCTGCGGGACGCGTTCTAGTCTAACAATATGAAGGAGCCCTTTTCAGGCCTTTGTATCGGACGGGTTCACGGTTTAGGGTTTTAGGGTTTAGGATTTTAGGGTTCAGGGGTTTCGTCCTCAAAACCTACACTCCTACAACCTCCGACACCCCCGAAGCCTAAGCCCTGAGAAAGGCTCCTGCGAAGGAAACGGGTATAAGCTACCGTAACGCGTAGTTGCTGGGTTTAGGGTTTAGGGTTAGTTCATCAGCCCAAAAAAGTGTACACTTTCAGTTCTATCAGGGATGATATTATCCCAAGAAGTGTCAAGTGTGCTCATTCAGCTACGAAGGAACAGGTAACAGGGAAACCACACTATCTACCATAGATCTCTAGCATGAAGGGGCAGGGGACTTAGTAAGTAGGTTTTTAGTAGAGTTATAAGTGCCCTAAATGGAGTTACCCTAATTATAACCCTACTTATAACCAACTTGCTAAGTCCCCTGCCCCTTCAAGTAGCATGATACCTTCAAGTCAGTTCCCAACATGGACTCAGTAACTAAGCCTTAGAGCCCGAATCCCGAAACCTAATCCCTGGAACTTGGATCCTAAATCCTCAACCCAAAACCCTAAACCCTAAACCCAAAACCCTAAACCCTAAACCCAAAACCCAAAACCCTACACCCTAAACCCTAAACCCTAAAACCTAATCTCTGTAACCTAACCCTAAACCTGAGACCCTATATCATACCCTGTAAACTGCAAGACCTCAGACCTTGCTGCTGTGGGGGCCTTAATAATTAGAATAAGGTTTTGGAGCCCATTATAGCATAATTATAACAAGGAACCCAAAATAGTACAGGTAAAATATAAGGCTCCTATATTGTGGAACCCTACTATGGATCCCTTTAAACGGAACCCTAAACCCTAAACCCGGCTTCTTTCGCGAAGGTGCGAGCAGGCTGTCGTGAATCCCAGGAAGCCTCCGATTGCTTCGGGCTTGCTTTTTGCTTTCGATTTGGGTAGTTCTAGGGTCCCTTTGGGGGTCCCTTTTTATGGGGGTGCCGTACAGTATTGGGGACCTAAAAGGGACCCTAATTTAGAGAACTTTCGAGTTGGGAGTTTCCGATAATTGGGGGTACCTTATTTTGGGGTCCTTATAATAAGGATCCTACTACTTAGGGTAGTCTATTAGGGTCGCCTTTTTTCGGAAACTCCCATTTAGGGTTTTAGGGCTTAGGGTTAGGCTTCAGGGTTGAGGGTTTAGGCTTTTAGGGCTTAGGGTTAGGCTTCAGGGTTTTGGGTTTAGAGCTTTAGGGCTTAAGGTTTGGGGTTCAGGGTTTAGGGTTTAGCGTACAGGATCAGGACAAGACCCCGCACCTAAGCCCATCAGAAAAGGGTTTTAGGGTTTAGGGAGTCTGGGGTTCAGGCACTAAACCCTAAACCCTACTTGGATGTCCATGGGTAGTTATAAGGGGGATAACTATACTTATAACCCATATTAGGGGACTTATGACCCTACTTCTAACTACCCATGAACCTCCAAGTAAACCCTAAACCCCAAACCCAGACATTTGAAAACAGGCCGGGAGTTGAAGGTGTAGGGCGGGATGCACCCTGTGTTCGTCCAAAAAAAATTCAATAAGGCCCCACTTTAATCGAAAAGGCCCCTATAATCCTCATGAATATGCCGGCTTGGTTCTGTTGGTTGTGTGTTTCATCCCTAAACCCTCAACCCTAAGGATACAGGTTCAAGACTTACGAGCTTCTTGAACTTCGAAGCCCTAAATACCCCTGGTCCCTAACCCAAACCCTTAAAGCTTTGGGGCTGTGGCTCTGCCCCCTAAAGGCGTAATCCTCTACGCGGGGCTAGATCCGGCTTCCTGGCTTCATGTCTTAATGGCGCTGGGATCCCAACACCCAAAGTTCAGGCTTTAAAACAATGATACAACCATAAACACTGAACCTTCAAGGGTTTATTTAGGGTCTAGCACTTCGAGTTTAGGACTACACCCTAACCCTCGAACCGTGAACCTCAAACCCAAAGCCCCAAGCCCCAAAACCCAAATCCTGAACCCAAAAACCCAAAACCGCTAAACCCCTAAACCCCAAAATCCTAGAACCCTAAACCCTAAACCCCAAAATCCTAGAACCCTAAACCCTAAACCCTAAACCCCAAAATCCTAGAACCCTAAACCCTAAACCTCAAACTGGCGGCTCGTCTGCCATCCGCCTTCTCTAGGATCTTGGGGTTTGGGGTTTAGGGTTTAGAGTTTAGGTTTAGGGGCGTAGGGTTTAGGGTTTAGAGTTTAGGGGTTTAGGGGCGCAGGGTTTAGGGTTTAGAGTTTAGGTTTAGGGGCGTAGGGTTTAGGGTTTAGAGTTTAGGGGTTTAGGGGCGTAGGGTTTAGGGTTTAGAGTTTAGGGGTTTAGGGTCTTAGGGTTGAGGGTTTAGAGTTTAGGGGTTTAGGGCTTTGGGTTTAGAGTTTCGGGTTTAGGGTTTAGAGCTTAGGGGCTTAGGGCTTAGGGTTTAGAGTTTAGGGGGTTTAGTCGCTTCGGGTTTAGGGTATCTGCCAGTACGCTCCTTTCTGTCCCTTAAGCCTGAAGGGCTCCGTTCAGGCTTCCTTTAAGGGTGCCTTTAAAGGGTTCCGGGCCTACGCTTAGGGGGTTAAGGTTTAGGGTTTAGGGTTGTCCCTGAAATGATTACTACAAGGTCGGCCCTTGAAAGCCGCTGAGAAATATTCGCAAAAAAGGTCCTCTCAGCCCCAGAAGGGAAACTCTGAAATCTCCCAGAGGCCTACCTAGATTACAGCTTGTACACCACAACCCTACTCTAAGTGTTCAGGTTCCGGCATTACTTTATGAGAGAGGGAAGCTGGGGTCTACCACAACTCGTTGGGGCCTTTATAACTAGCATAGGGCTCCTTTAAAGGGTCTTTTTTAAGACTAAGGGATCCATTATAATAGGGTTCCAATAGGATCCCATAATGTGGCTTAGTTATGTGATTTTGGTTCAGGAAGGAGTTCGGCCTTGTGCTGACATCCTTCCGTTCACGGCCGGAGTAAACTCCATCTCCACTGTTCCGGCAATCGTACCTCCGATGTTTATTCCCAGAGACTCCAATATCCCTTATAATTAAGGAATATACCGTAAATCATTGTCACATTAGGGATCCTACTATAATTTAAGGTCTATTCCTTAATTGAGGGATATTGGAGTCTCTGGATTTATTCGGGCTTGACACCTGCGGTTAGGATGCTTTCGGGCTGGTTTAGGATTTAGGCGAGGTTTATGGAATTATGTTAGGGAATTGAACATTCCAGGGTATGAACTCGGTATGAATTGTTCTGATCGTCTTGCCACTAGAATCACTAGAACCATGCTTGCCGTTTGAGCAAGTAGGTTCGCAGCTACAGTACCTCAACTCTAAACCCCTGAACCCCTACTAAACCTCTAACCACAGAAGCCTTCAAGGAACCCTTAAAGGAGGTGTTGAAGGAGCCAATCTTCGGTTTCCAAGATTTGGCAGCAACTTGGAGTTTCCGAAAATAGGGGACCCTAATATAGTACCCGAAACAGTAGGATCCTTATTGTAAGGACCCCCAAATGAGGTACCCCTATTTTCGGAAACTCCCAACTAGAGTTTAGCCCGGCAACCCTAAAACCGGCTCCTCCTCTTAGCGCACCAGGGCCACGCCTCCGAATCACAGCAAAGAAAACCTGCAAAAACCGCAGAACACCCTTATGCGGTTTAGGGGTTTAGGGGTTTAGGGGTTTAGGGAGCCCTTACAAAACCGTATAAAGCCCTTTGAAACATGAAACCTTGAGAGACCTTATGAGACCTTAAGAAACCATATACGACTAAAGAAACTCGTCTAAAGTCCTCAAAAGCCAGACAAAACCTTCAGGAAGCCCAGAACAGCAATCACACCTCGGAACTTGTATAAAATCATGAGAAAACCAAAGAAACCACCGTGTAAGCACAACCCCCAAAATCCCCCTCGTTCTGTTTGAGGCACCCCGCAAGCCGCCGAAGGCATCCAGTGACTCCAAGCCGCCCATCGAGGTAAAGCGGACCTTTTCGCCCTAAAACCGTAAACCGCAATTTTCGGCACCAAAAGCGAGCGCTTAGGGTTTAGGGTTTTTGAGGTCTTGAAATTTTGGGGCTTCGGGTACCAAAAGGGTTGCTTAGAAGGGTTCCATAGACTCTTCCCTAGGGCTATTCTTAAGGGTATACAGGTTTTGGGTTTAGGGTTTAGGCTGCGGTTTAAGAGTCAGGTCTCAAGGATACTTTGGGGTCGTTTGCGGGAGTTCAGCGGTTGTGACAGGGTTCTAGGGGGGTGTTACCCTAAACCCTCAACCCTAAACCAGGGCCTGGATACTCTTTAGCCCAATAGTCTGAAAGAGCCTCCAAAAAACTAAGCATCCCTCTGTTGACTCTTGTTTCCGGGGAGGTATTCTTAGATTAACAGGGAAACCTTTATTGACTGTAGTGGTTTTGTTTCAAGGCCTCAGTCCTTTGGGGTTGGGCCGAGGGTGGCATGAAGCTCTCACCCACCTGACACCCGAAGCTATCCCTGCTGTCCGTCCTATCTCACAGATCTTGACTAAGGGCTTTGTTTAGATCTTAGGAAGATGTCCTATACTACCAGCCGGGCGCGGGATTTAAGACGTACTTTGGTTTTAATCAAAAAAACAGAGGTTTTTTGTGTCTAGAGGCGATTTTTTACCGGAATCGGGTGTTTACCATAAGATCAGGTGGTTAGGCTGAAATATGTAGGCCCCGCGCCCGGCATATGTGAGCTTGGTAAGTCTTAAGTGCCGTGTCATTGGTCAGTTGTTTGGATTTCAGGGGTTGGAGTTTGATTGGATTGAACTAGGCTCGCAAGCATGAGACTCCAGGCCCAGTGATTCGACCATATTAAATAATCAGCATCGCGACATATCACACATCATCATCATCCTTCTCCTCTTCAAATCATCATCTTCAAGAATATGTTCACGGAGCAGTGCAACAACATCATGAGAAATGTGGCTATAATCATGCCGTAGTGTAGCTTCTGCTGTCGCAGAAATGTGCCAAGAACCCAGGGGCGTCTTAAATATTCGGTCCTATTTAAGAGCCCAACAGTAGGCAATTAGGTAGGTTTCTAATAAAAAAGGCAGTAGGAAGGCTTTGTCGGAGCAGAACCTGTGCGCAGTCTGCAAGGGCCCCAAGTAAGGTGGGAAATAAAAGGAAATCCGGACTTTGTAGACCCTGACAGGGAAACAGGTACGTCTTAAATCCCGCGCCCGCCTACTATTTCAGAACATGGAAAAGGATTTCCTGAATTAACGGCGGCTCTCTGGCATTGCGTGCTTCCAAGCTCATGGCTACAAGTCCGTCTAAAGAGCCGAATATTAATGTTGAATGGAGCTTCGCACCGGGGCCTCGCTACGACACCACTGCCACTACCGCTGCTGCCGCTGCTGCCGCTGCTGCCGCTACTGCTGCTGCTGCTGGGGCGGCTGTTGCTCCTGCTGCTCCTACTACTACTGCTACGTACCTACCTACCTACGTAGGACTAGGACTAGGACTAGGACCAGGACTAGGACTAGGACGAGGACGAGGACGCGGACGGGGACGAGGACGAGGACGAGGACGAGGACTAGGACAAGGACCAGGACTACTACTACTACTACTCCTGCTACTACTGCTACTACCTACTACCTACTACGTACTACCTACGACCGACTACCTACTACCTCGTACCTACTACCTATGCCGCTATTACTACTACTACTACTACTACTACTACTACTACTACTACTGCTGCTACTACTACTACTACTACCACTACTGCCACTGCTTGCCAGTGCTACTGCCACTGCCACTGCCTCTGCCACTGCCTGTGCCACGGCTGCCGCTACCGCCTCCGCTACTGCTACTGCTGATGCTAGTGCTACCTACTTCTACTTCTTCTTCTCCTCCTACTAAGTCTGGTCGTCGACAAGGCAAGCCTCGACGTTTGGTGTCGTAAGCCAAAAGACCACATCGGGATCCTGCACGACCTTCGGTACTAAAGCCCCTGTTGCAACCTGACCCAGGCATGAAGCAGATCCTTCACAAAATACGGCAAGCAAGCCCTTGCCCTATCCCTAGGGCTGCAAGGTTTAGTGTTCAGGGCTGTGGGATCATACACCCGGAGTCCAACTCTTGATCTCGACCCCATGAATCCTAAACCCTACACCCTAAACCCCAGACCTTAAACCCTAAACCCTAAACCCTCCACTCTCGACCGCGTCGCCGATCTTTGCAGAAAGCTGCGCGTTCGGATCCTTCGCAGTACAAGGGGGCTCAAAAGATGCATGAGGGTTACTATAAGGGTACCCTAGGGTTCCCTTAAAGGGCTCTATAAGGGTTTAGAGTTTCCGAAAATAGGGGTACCTTATTTAGGGGTCCTTATACAAAGGATCTTGATATTCAGGGTACTACATTAGGGTCCCCTATTTCCGGGAACTCCCATGTAGTATAGGAGCCTTGATAATTGGCACGGGCCTTAATTTTTGGGATAGGGTTTAGGGTTTAAGGTCACAAGATAGTATAAGTACGGTAAGAAAACCCGAGGAACGGTACTACCAATTATTCAGGATTGTATGTGCCAAGTTTTGAAGGTTTAAACGGCTAAATGGTGAAGGGCAAAACGCCTTGCTTCAAGCTTTGAAAAGGTTCAAGCTCTGCTAGAGCTTCTTCAGGCCTTCTGTGGTGTCATACAAGAGCCTGATTATGGTAATGTAGGAACCTGATTAAGAAACCTTGGGCCTATATTAGGGTTCCTTATATGAATCCTACTATATTGGGGGTTATAGGTTTCAGACCACTACATTCGTGTTTCGGGCTCGGGGGTGCAGTTCCTCAGGCTTGAAATGTCAAGCCAACCTGAAGCCGAACCGAAATCCAAACCTGCAAGCCTTAAACCCTGTAGCCAAAGAGCAACCATAAACTCTACAGGATACGACTTTAAACCAAATCCCTGAACCCCAAAACCCGATAGAATCCCAGGAAAACCTGCGAACGTATGTCAAGTCGAACACCGCTCCCCCAAAACCCCTTACAAAACCGCAGAGTCAAAGCCCAACGAGGGCCAACGCCCGCCAAGGATCGTGTGCAGACGCTCCAAGCCATGGAAAGACTTCATCGCAGGATTTTCCTGAAGCTGTCTGGTGCTTAGTAGGGAATGGGGGAATGGATCCCTATAGTAGCCCCTATATAATCCCCAATAATAGTCTCCATAACCCCCTACGTGAAGTCAGAGGGGATGCGCAACAATGATCTTACTATCTCGGGGTCGACATGGGGCTTTTGTCCGCCCTAACGTCGAAGCTGCTTCTAAAGTTTAGGCTGGGTCTTGTTCCTGTGGTTTGTTAAGCTGATTTGCTTTCAGTGCTCTCTAGGAGGGGGGAGTTTAGGGTTAAGGGTTCAGGGTTTAGGGTTTAGGGTTTAGGCTTAAGGAGCTAAAGGGCTGTCGAGTTGTGACTTGTCAGGAAGGGTCCCAGTACGAGGTGCACACGGCTTCCGCAAACTTGCAAGGGGGCCTCCGGCCCGGCCGAAGTTCTGGCACGAGCTTTTCATAAGTACCTGAGGCCTGGGGTTTAGGGCTTAGGGTTTAGGGGTTTGGGGGTTTAGGGTTTAGGGTTTAGGGTTTAGGGGTTTAGGGGTGTGGGGGTTTGGGTTTAGGGCTTAGGGTTTAGGGGTTTGGGGGTTTAGGGTTTAGGGTAGCCTGAGACCCTTTACCTTAGTCCCTAAATGCGTACTTGGGGTTCGACGCCCCGAAACCCAGAAAGGGTGCTGGTAAGAGCCAGCTTAGGCATATTGCTTACGTAAGTGGGCATGGAATCTCTGGGCTGTTTTAGCCTGCTTGAAAGTTTGGGGTCTAAGAGTTTGGGGTCTAAGGTATAGGCTTATGAGATTCTTGCCCGGCCACAGGCTGGGTTTCCTTGATAAATTAATTCTTCATTTATTCTTCATTTCGGTTATCATTTATTCATCGTTTGTTTCTTCATTTTTTCATCGTTTTTGNGCCAAAATGATGAAAAAATGATGACCAAAATGATGAAAAAATGAAGATTCCTCGAGGCATTCCCAAAAACTCCAGCCGAGGGCTCTGGCCAAAGAACCCCACCAGAAATCTTCATTTTTCTTCATTTTTTCATCGTTTTTGTGGTTTTTGCTTCGAATCCTACGAATCTTTGAGATTCCTAGGAAATGATGGAGCAAACGAAGGCCAAAATGAAGAAAAAATGATGACCAAAATGATGAAAAAATGAAGATTCCTCGAGGCATTCCCAAAAACTCCGGCCGAGGGCTCTGGCCAAGGAACCCCACCAGAAATCTTCATTTTTTCTTCATTTTTNGCATTCCCAAAAACTCCGGCCGAGGGCTCTGGCCAAGGAACCCCACCAGAAATCTTCATTTTTTCTTCATTTTTTCATCGTTTTTGTGGTTTTTGCTTCGAATCCTACGAATCTCTGAGGATGCTAGGAAATGATGGAGCAAACGAAGGCCAAAATGATGAAAAAATGATGACCAAAATGATGAAAAAATGAAGATTCCTCGAGGCATTCCCAAAAACTCCAGCCGAGGGCTCTGGCCAANCAAAATGATGAAAAAATGATGACCAAAATGATGAAAAAATGAAGATTCCTCGAGGCATTCCCAAAAACTCCAGCCGAGGGCTCTGGCCAAAGAACCCCACCAGAAATCTTCATTTTTTCTTCATTTTTTCATCGTTTTTGTGGTTTTTGCCTCGAATCCTACGAATCTCTGAGATTCCTAGGAAATGATGGAGCAAACGAAGGCCAAAATGATGAAAAAAAGGTTTAGGATGGGTCTAGGTGGAGGGGTCCAGGTTTAGGGTTTCGGATGCAACCCAGGTGCCAAGCCATCCATCCAACCGACCTTCAGAGACAGCATTGACGTGCAGAATCAGAGAAACCAGACAGGTTCAGGGTGTGCGGGCCCATCGGCTGAAAGTGTGTCTAGACTTCTCATAAGCCCCTTTAATAATGCCACCCTTGTTCCTACTATTTGGCGTTAATAAGGGAACCCAAAAAGAAAAAGGGCAAAAGGGTACTGCTGGGGAACCTGCGTGAAGCTCTTGAGATTTCGGGCCTAAACCCTAAACCCGAAACCCAGAAACCCCAAACCCAAAAAAAACCTAAACCCTAAACCCCGAAACCCTAAACCCTAAACCCTAAACCCCAAACCCTACACCCTAAACCCTAAACCCCTAAACCCCTAAACCATAAACCCCAAAACCCTAAACCACAAACCCCAAAGCGAAAAAATCTTGAACCCGCGGGCTTCGGTACACTGGAAACTTGTGCTTAGGGGCTTCAGTCCTACCTCAACACTGGACCCAACCGGTTTATTGTTTAGGGTTTAGGGTTTAAGGCCTTGGGTTTAGGGGTTTGGGGCCTAGGGTTTAGGGTTTGACCCTACTTGGAGGTTCATGGGTAGTTATATGAAGGGCTATAAGTCCCCGAATATGGGTTATTATAACTACAGCTATCCTACTTATAAACCCTCACTTAGAACCACCCATGAACCTCCAAGTAGACCCTAAGCCCTGAACTCTGAACCAAGGCTGCTGCGGGTAGACATTAGAGCCTTATTAGCTAAACTCTGGGGGGAGAGTATGGTGTAACTACACTACGGAACTATAGCGAAGAAGATTACTAATCATAGACTAATCATTCAGGCTTCTCTACATATGGGGCTTAAAGTTCATTTCCCAGTAAACCCTAACCCCTAAACCCTTCAACACTGTGCCTCGCCTAGCCTCTAAAGGATACTGTCGATGCTTGAACAAGGATAAGAGTATTGTATTTTGTGAACTGCTTTTGAAACACTGTTCTACTATTCTTAACAGTCAACGGTCCCACACGCCAGACCGCTTATTTGGGGTTTATGGCTAGGGCTGCCGGGTTTGGGGTCTGTGCCCACCCCCAGCGCCGAACTGCAAACCCTTATCTTAGTGGCTGGGCATCCTGAAGGGAAACCCTTGCATATATAGCAGTTGCAAGAATTAGGGTTTAAGGTTCAGGGTTTAAGAATCCAATAACCGTGCAGAGAGACTGTAGAAACGCATTAGATCACCTTGCGAACTCTGACTACACGGGACACGCGAGAACCCTGCAACCTTTGCAGGCCTTGCACTGCAAACTTGACATCCATGCAAACATCCTTTCAAGACCGAAACCCTAAATCCTAATGAACCAGAAACCCAGGAACGCTCTTCAAACAAAGTGGCCGCTTTTGGTGTGAGCCCTCCAGCCCAAAATCCCTCACCCTAGATACGAACATCTTGTAAACAGGGTTTAGGGGTTGGAGGTCAGGGAGCTATGTCAGCACCCTGTTGAAAGCCCCAAAATGCCTAAGCCCAACTCAGAAACCCCAAACTGTAAAGAATGGCTTTCAAACCTCTAAGCCCTGCAACGCTAGTAAAGCCCGCGAATCGCGCAAGCAACTCGCCCAAAGGCGACCGAACCCTGAACTCCTCCAGGGTTTAGGGTTTAGGGACCTCATGATCACACTACAGCTACCATCCCGAAAGCATTGTCAACGCCACCGGTCCAACTTCTGGCTGGCAGCAATAAGAGTGAAGAAGAAAAGCTCTTTTCAAAAACGGTACCAAAGACAACAAACTTAAATAATCACAGTCTTCAGAACAACGCAGCCCAGAATCAATATGAAAAAGCGAACGACGCAATATGATAGACCAGCACTTCGGCTGCCTCTTCGAGGGTTCCCATGGCCGCGATGTCGACCAAGGCAGGCATCGCCCTGAGCGCTGCAGCAGTTAAGATCTCTGCTGCTTTCTTCGGGGTTTAGGGTTTAGGGGGGTTCGGGTTTAGGGTGTAGGGTTTGAAGAGGTTTAGGGTTTAGGGCTCGCTGCTCTGGGTCTTTATCTTCTTGATTCATTGGCCTGTTCTTCTCTTCTGCCCAACTTTTCAGGATCAGGTGTTTGCAGGTAGCTTCTAGAGGAGTCCTTGCAACAGGCGGCAACTGGCGTATATGACAGCTTCAGCAGGAAAGCCCTGGAATCTGCCTACGCTAAATACCCTCCACAGGAACCTCGAAACTCTCTGAACCCGAAAGCCTTGGTTTAGGGTATAGAGTTTGGGGTTTAGGGTTTAGGATTGAAGGTTTAGGGACCCCCTGAAACCCTGAAGCCTAAACCACCCGAAGCAGGCATCATCACCCCCGCCCTAACCCATCAGCAGCGTCGAAAGAAGGTATGCACACGTCTAAAATGTCTGACCAAGCACAGAACTTCTGATCCACTGAACCCTCACGCCCTTCATGAGGAAATACCCCGTGAAAGCAATGAGTGCTTCACGTAGTGAGAGAGAGTGCACCATGTTACGTTTCTTATAGTCCAAATCTACTCCTGTTGGAGGGGAAGCCCCAGACAAAAACGACTCATTTGCAGATCCCTGTGAAGTAAACACCTACACCCTACCCTAAACCCCTAAACCCTTCAATCCCCAAACTCTAAACCCCGAACCCTTAAAACCCAACACCCCTAAAAAAAGAGCGGAGCCCCCAGAAAAGCCTACAAACCCGACAACTCTCCCAAGGAGCGTCCCCGGCAGTTCACTCTAAAGCTCTGAACCCCCAAGCCGAAACTCCGCAGAGAGCCCAATACCCGTTAACTAAGGAATACCTAGGGTTCTCGTAAGGGATCCATAAGAGATATCTAGGGTTTAAGCTTTAGGGGACTCCAGTACCCCTTAATTAAGGAATGTACCTGAAATTATAGGGGACTTGATATTGTGATGCAAGGTTCTTCCTTAATTAAGGGGTATTGGGCTCTCTGGGCCTACTTATATAAGCGGGTATAAGCAAGCCCTCTGTATCTGGGGAGCAAGTACATCAACCTTGTAAACTCCCTGAACAACTACAAAAACCCTGCAATATCCTGTATTCCTTCATTCCTGTATTCCAGAACCCCAGACCCTAAACCCCCCAAACCCTAAACCCCTCAAACCCTAAATCCCTAAACCCTCCCTAAACCCTAAACTAAACCCTAAACCCTAAACCCCTAGACCCTATAGATCCCCTTAAAGGATCCCTTATTATAGATCCCTTTAAGGGAGCCCCTATAAACCCTAAACCAACTCGAACTCGCTTCGCCAGGGAGCACGCTCCGCCACAGCCGGTAGACTTTCCTAAAGGCCGGCAAGCCGTGCAAACTCGTCACCTCGGTTTGCTTAGGGGTTTAGGGTTTAGGGGTTTAGGGTTTAGGGGTTTAGGGTTTAGGGTTTTAGGGAGGGGGGGGGTTTAGGGTTTAGGGTTTAGGATTTAGGGGTTTAGGGCTTCAGGAGTGTGGGGCTTTCAGGTTGAAGGCGGGCGTTAGGGTTTAGGGTAGGGCCTATAGGCTTTCTCGTTAGGTTGTGGATTTGGGGGTTGCGGTCTTTGGGGTTTAAAGGGGCTGTGAACTTAGATACGGCAGGTTTTGGATTCATAGTGTCCTAGGTTGTAAGCTTTGGGCTTTAGGGTTTAGCGATTGAGGCTTCGTGGCTTGTGAAGGGCTGTCGTCCCAAGTCTCAGTATTCTGCTAAACTCCGGAATGCAGCACATCTGCTGAAGCCTAAGAAGTCCCATCCAACCTGATCCTAAAGCAACAGAAGCCCTAAGGAGAACCCTCACATATTTCAAGGCACCAGAGGCATGTTGGCGATCATGAAGTTCATGATCGTGTCATAAGCACCTCCAATGCCTCGGTGCTTGGTTAAGGAACAGCTAGGGTTCCTTTCATAAGGGATCTCTAGCGTTTAGGGTTTAGGGGACTCCAATATCCCCTAATTAAGGAATATACCTTATATTATAGGGGACTTAATTATGATTTAAGGCATATTCCTTAATTAAGGGGTATTGGGCTCTCTGGGCATGGGACTTAGTAAGTACCCTAATTGGGGTTATAAGTAGTTATAAGTATTATTATTACCCTTATAATGGCCCTAGTTAGGCCCGAGTTACGAAGTCCCATCATCCTTTATGTAAGCACCAGGCCCATGTGATGCTACGGTTCAGGATTTAAGAGTTTTGGATTCAGGATTTAGGATTCACGGCTTTGTGTTCCGGGCTGAGGGTTTTGGGCTCTGGGGAGAGCTTACTACGAGTTATTCAGGGCACTATCTTCATGATTAGAATAGGATCCCTTTTCGTGTTCCATAAGGGCTCTTCAAGGACTCTAAACCGGGGCTTGATAACCCTAAACCCTAAACCGTGTCAAGCGTGAGGGGTGCAGGGTGAAGGGCTTTATTCTTCAAGGCGTTGGGATTGCAGAGTCTACTTAAAGGGTCATGGGACTTAGTAAATGGGGATCCTATCAAGGGAACTATACCAAAAACTACTTGTAACCCCAACTAGGGTAATTACAACCTGACTTACTAAGTCCCATGATCCTTCAAGTAGGGCTTGAAGATCCAAGGTGCAACGAAACCCCGAATAAACCCCAAAACACTAAACCATGAACCTCGAACCCTGAACTGAAAACCGTCAACCGAAATCCCAAAACCCTAAACCCTGAGAGCCCTAGACTCTAAGCCAACTTCTTCTCAGCCCTCTTCGCCTTCCAAGCTGGCCAGTTGGAAATTGCCAAGAAGGCGAATATCGCCGACAATGGCCTGAGATGCCCCTTGACCCCAACAATAATAAAGACAACAATTAATGACTTTTAGGATGTTCACAATAGCGAGAATATGTAATCACAAAAGGGATACTATTGATCATACCTGGAATAAGGTTTCGGAGTTCGGGGTTCAAGCTTTAAAGTTTTCGAGTTCAGGCTTTGGGGTAGGGTCGCGGGTTGAACGTCCAAGGTGGTCTTGGTTCTTGCAGGTTTATGTTTTCATGAACAGTAAAGTGTTGTTCGAAGGGAGCCAAGCGGCATTCGCAAAGCCGGCCAAAGACGTGACTTGGGATGTGATTACCTGAAGCTTTCGCTTTTGAAAGGGTGTTGAGGTTTCGGACAAAGGTTCGCGGAGCTGTTCTGCATGGGGTTCCCGACCTACTCACCTTAAACCCTAAACCCTAAACCCTAAACCCTTAAATCCTCAACCCTAAACCCTAAACGCCTGAACCCCTAAACCCTTGAACCTAAACCCGCAAGCTCCCTGAGCAGTCTTATGGGATATCAGAGGTCGGCCTCAGGGTTCTGTCAAGGAGCTACCCGTGTGCCAAAGACCCCCGGGAGGATCCAAAAAGTAGATCCCTTAATGCGGGGTTCCTATAAAGTACCCTTAGTAGTATAGGGCCCAAACTGGGGGATCTACTTTCTAGATCCTCCCGGGGGTCTGGGAAGGGGCAAGGTGGAGATAAGGGTTCGGGGTAAACGGTTTTGGGTTTAGGGTTTGGCTGAAGGGCTTAAACCGAGGTTTAAGGTTTAGGGTGCGGAGCTTAGTGTTTAGGGGTCGGGGTTAAAGTAGCGTAAGTTTTATGAGGAGCCCTAAAGATGGTAGGATAACTTTCAGGTGCATCGTAAGCCCTCCCACCACGAAACCCTAACCCTCAACCCTTAAACTCGAAACCCACGAAATCAAAAACCATCACAGGGCACGACAACGCCTGAAGAATCGAAGCCCAAACCCAAGAGCCCTGGAAGTTGATTACTTGGAGGTCCGTGGGTTGTTAGAAGTGGGGTTATAAATAGGATAACTATACTTATAACCCATATTGGGGGACTTATACCCCTACTTATAACTACCCATGAACCTCCAAGTCTAAGTAGGGTTTAATGCTGGGGACTTAGGATCTGAAATTGGGCTTCGGGTTTAGGGTTTGAAGCTTAGTGGGGTTAGGGTTTAGGGTTTGAGGCTTAGTGTGGTTAGGGTTTAGGGTTTAGGATGGTGAGATGCCAGCTCGAATTTGCTGGTGCCCTTGTTACTAGGAGGTTCATGGGTAGTTCTACGCAGGGTTGTAAGTCCCCTGACACGGGCTATAACTATAGTTATCTTACTTATACCCCCACTTAAAGCTACCCATGAACCTTCAAGTACAGACAGGGCATCTTGGCTGGGAACATGTCTGAAAGGGCCCGGATTACTCATGGGTGGTTACACACATAAGTAAGGCAACTATAGTCATAACCCATTTTAGGAGACGTATACACCCTACCTTTAACTACCCATGAACCTCCAAGGATGTTTCACCAGGGTCTCAGAACCCTAAGCCCAAAGCCCTAAGCCCTAAGCCCTAAACCCAAAACCCAAAAACCCTAAACCCCTAAACCCTACACCCTAAACCCTACACCCTAAACCCAACACCCTAAACCCCTAAACCCCGAAGTCCGTCCTCCAAAATTGGACCTCGGGGTCCGAACCCTCAGAGGTGCCAGAACCCTATACTTGACGGTTCATGGGTGGTTTTAAGTAGGGTTATAGGTCCTTGGAGGTTCATGGGTAGTTATAAGTAGGGATATAAGTCCCCTAATATGGGTTATAAATATACTTATCTTACTTGTAACCCTTGTTACATGACTACCCATGAACCTCCAAGTAGGGCTCCTTCAAGGGTTCTTTGGGGTTTAGGCTTTAAGGTTTAAGGCTCAGGGGTAGTTAGAAGTGGGTTTAGAAAGAAGTCCGCGCGAGAACGGGTTATACTTATAGCTATAGCTATCTCTTGAACCCCGCCTACAAATACCCAGGGGTTCACAACTTTCTAAGCATTCTTCAAAATCAAGACCTTCAACGGAAACCTAAACCCTAAACGCCAGAGCCCCAAAAGCCCTAAACTCTATAAACCCTCGGCCCTAAATGCTAACCCCTAACCCGAAGCCCTAAACCCAAACCAAACCCCAAACTCGAGACCCGCAGCCCTCAACTCAACCCCTAAAACAGAAGCCCTTGTTGTGGAACCCTAAAGGAGCTCTTCTCGAACCCTACAGATCCCTTAAAGGGACCCTAAAGAAATCCCCCTAAACCCTAAACCCTAAACCCCCAAACCCCTAAACCCCTAAACCCTAAACCTCGAGAGACCTCGAGGATGTGGATACTTCGCAGATGCGAGAGGACGCTGGAGTCGGACGCTTCACTGGGATTTGGGTGGGGCTTAAGGTGTTTTGGGTTTAGGGTTTACGGCCCCAAGGAAGCAAAGATGCGCGTAGGTAAGGAATATGCCTTGAATCCTCATAGAGGATGTCGTAAAAAGCCTAAAACATCGTAAAAACCCTGATGTTTTGTTTAAGTCCCTCATACTTTAAGGTATCTTCCATCACTCATGATGCTGAACCCCTGGTACCTTGACTTATAGCCTGAATTGGAGGGGCATTGGGCCCTCTCATGTTTGGGAGTTCTGGCTTGCGGTGAGGTTTCGGGCTGGGATTTAGAGTTTAGGGTTTATAGTAGTAGCCAGAAAGTTGGAACAATATTATCCTCATGCCCTTAAGGTAAAGTATAAGGGATCCTAGCACTAATCCTCCTAAAGCCATGTTCCAGCTTTCTGCCTTCAAATCTAGGGGGTTCGGAGAATAGCTCAGACCCGGGATCTTAAAACCAAAGTAACTCTGGAAAGCCCCGCGTAGGATTTAGATTGAGGCCGGGGTTTGAGGCTGGCTACTTGGAGGCCCTTCTGACTTAGTAAGTCTACTTAGTATCCCCTAGAAACCCTATTACAATCCCCATAACCCACCTTACTAACCCTACTTGCTAAGTCAAAAGGGCCTCCAAGTAGTTCCTTACTTCCACTACGAGCCCTATCAAAACCTCAAGGAACCCAGTAAGGCAATAGGAAACTGCAAGGATGGTAACTCAGACCCTAAACCCCTGACCCCTAAAGCCCAAAACCCTATCCCCTCAACCCCAGACCCTTAGACCCCACACACGCAGATCCTCAACTTCAATTATTAAGACAAGGGGGAAGCTTCTCTTAACAAGGAGCCAACGAAAAAGAAGCCTCCCCAGGTTTGTGCTTTCGGGATTTGGGTTGTTAGAGTTCTCGGCTTAGGCTTAGGCATTACGGTGCAGGGTTAGGGTTGCGGATTTAGGGTTTAGGGCCGTTGAGGGCTGCAGGTTTAGAATTTAGGGTTTGACGCTTGAGTCTATGTCCCAGGTCGTGTACCCCGGAACGATGGATAGAGCCCAATAAACCCTGAATTCAAGCATAGACCTTAAATCATACCATCACGCTTACGTCCCATATGATGAAAACTCCACAAATCAAACATCGACACCCTTGGAACACGCAGTAGGACCGTGGTCACTTATTCAAGAGTGCCTACGCACCTTTAACCATAAAACATCTAGGCACTCAAACCCAACTAAACCCTGCAGTCCCCAATCGACTTGCAAGTTGAAACAACATACTTGGTTTTAGGGTTTAGGGCTTAGGGTTTAGGGTAAGAAGATCCCCCAAAGAACCCTGTACAAGACCAAAACACGATGTAAAGCTACAAACAGCACCCTGTACCCCCCAGCAACAAACCTTCTTGATGCTCTTCTTAGAGCACCCCTTTTGAGGAACCGGAACCCTAAACCCTAAACCCTTATAGGACCCAAACCCTAAATCCTAAACTCTGAAAAGGAACCCTAAAGTGCAAAAACATAGTAATTATCAACATCTCTGCCAGGGAACTTCTGCACGCGCAGCCTCCGCGCCACGCGGCAACCCTGCGCCGCCCAAGCAGCGACTTCATCCTATTTCGATGAACTCTTTTTTGGTTCAGGATTTAGGGTTAAAGGTTTAAGGCCTAGGTCTTTGGGTTTAGGGCAAGTTTAGGGGCTTGTGTTTAAGTGCAGTGGACGTTCACTCGCACGAAGGCCCTGGGGTTTGAGATTAATATAAGGGCCCTAATAATTGGAATAGGGTTTTGGGGCCCATTATACTTTTATTGGAATACGGAACCCCCAAAATAGTATTGGTAATCATTAGGCCCTTATATTATAGAACCCTACTATAGATCCCTTATAGAGCCCTTTAAGCATCCCTTTAAGGGGAACCCTAAACCCTAGTAAGGAACCCCCCAAATAGTATTAGTAATCATATAAGCCCCGATATTACGAGGTTCCTGAGTAGCCTCCATAATAACAAGGGTACCCTTGTTCCGACTATTCGGTTTAACAAGGGGGAAATACAATCAAAAGGGCACAAGGGTACTTGGAGGCCCTTTTGACTTAGCAAGTAGGGTTAGTAAGGTGGGTTATGGGGATTATAATAGGGTTTCTAGGGGATACTAAGTAGACTTACTAAGTCAATAGGGCCTCCAAGTACTACCCAGGAGCCCTAAACCCTAAACCCTAAACCCCTAAACCCTAAACCTCTAAACCCTAAACCCTAAACCCCAAACCCCTAAACCCTAAACCCTAAACCCCTAAACCCTATATTGGGCTTTGGTGCTCGGGTCTCTGCTCCGGAACATGGACATAGCAAAGTAATACCCGGAGAGCCCAAGACCCATTAATCGAGGAGTACCTAGGGTTCCCTTAAGGGATCTATAGGGTTTAGAGTTTAGGGGACTCCATCCAATACCCCGTAATTATGGAATAGACCTTTTATTATGCGATTAAGCCCCCAAAAATGTTAAGGTAGGGTAGCCCGGAGATGCCACCCGAGACGCAATCCCTTCAACACTGGCAACCTCATGTAGGCGGTACATTTACCCTCAGAGGTGTACGGTTTAGAAGTCTGTGGATTTAGGGTTTAGGCCCAAGTTTAGGGTGTGTGAGGTCTGCAAGTGCAAGGTTCAGGGATTGGGGCTGCCACGATTTGAGATTCTATGAAGTCGGGCGAAAAGACAGGTGGAAGGCAGCGGCTTTGAATTCATCTATAGAGGCCTTGTACAATAGTATCTATTTGAATCGGGTTTCGGGGTATATTGCAGTTTACGCAAATTCAGGGACCCTAGGGAACAATGATGGTAATTATTCAAGTCCTTGTAGAAAGTAAACTTCATTCGTCTGGGCTTCGTGTTGTGATGTATATAATGCATGTTGTGGAAAGAAACCTTCTGGCGTCTCCCATCAACCATCCACAGGTCACCTTGACCTGAACCCCAAACTCCGTCCAACTGCTTTGCTGTTTTGCTTACTTTCAAGATGAGGTGTCTGCGGGCCCTCTTGAAACACCTCCCAAAGTCCTGAACCAGAAATGGGCGCTAAACTCGAAAGACCCAAGAAAGCCCAAACCGTCAATCCTAACACCCTAGGCCCCAGATACCCTACTACAAGAGCCTGAGCAGACTGGCGTTCTGGCAGTACGACGAGGAGTATGAAAGTAGCCTTTCCTCAGCCCCCTGGGAGTCTTTCGATCACGTCCTTCTTGCGGCCTTTACGCTCTGTTGGGGATCAATACCCCCTTTGGGCAAGACATTGTGGTTGGCCATTACTTGAACCCCCAACCCCAAACCGCACACCCCCAAGCAAAACCCTAAACCCTAAAGCCCTAAACCCTACACCCTAAACCCCTAAACCCTAAACCCCTAAACCCTAAACCCCTAAACCACTAAGATTCCTGGTCGCGCAGGATCACGTCATCTTTGCAGCGGGAGCATTCGCAGCAGGCGTCCCAGGCGCTTTGCCCGCCCATGGCGTAATCTTCGATGGCCCCCCAGCCTCGGAGATTCGGATCTCTGTCCTTTAAGGGTACAATACAGCAAACCCCATAAAGTTGGAAACCGGATTAAGGCCAAATAGTGCTGGGATTCCCTATACATTACTCTTAAGGGTTGAGGCTATTGGGTTTCCAACTTTCAGGCTTCTACTGTAGAGTTCTACAACAGGTTCCTCTTTAAAGGAATCCCGGAGACTCCAATATCCCTTGATTAAGGAATATACCTTAAATCAGAATAGGGATCCTACTATAATTTGAGGCATATTCCGTAATGAAGGGATATTGGAGTCCCTGGGATTCGGATCTCCGGGCTTCTTTGGAGGGTTCCCATGGTCACTATTACCTTCAATAACTGATAAATATAAATATTGTTGCGTGTATTATGATTCTGATGTTTATATGTTTATTTTCATTTTATCATGATTAATATTATTATTAGTATTCTTATCATTATTATTACTACTACCACTACCACTACTATTGTGATTCATATTCTTGTGTTTCGAACAAATTCCTTATAAGATTCCTAAAGAAGCCTCCCTTTACGGCTTGAGGGCTTATGAACCCCCGGACAGAGCCCGAGCCGCAGAGCAACTAAAGCCCATCGAAACCTTTGGGGTTTTGGGATGCTTAGGGGCTTAGGGGTTTAGGGTTTAGGGTTTTAGGGTTTAGGGTTTAGGGTTTAGGGTTTAGGGGTTTAGGGATTCGGGTTTACGATTTAGGGGTTTAGGGTTTAGGGTCTAGGGTTTTAGGGTTTTGGGATGCTTACGGTTTTTGGTCCTGTTGCGCATGTATGTATTTCAGTCACACTAAAACCCGGACTATGACTACAAAAACTATGGACTATTGCTCTTAACCCTACAAGCCCCAAAACACTCAGCGACAAAAAGATCAGCCGTCAAAATCACATCAAGCCTGAAACCTGAACCTCAAATCCAAGGGATTACCCTAAAACTCAAAACAACCGTGTCAAATCCCTATACCCTACTTGGAGGTTCATGGGTAGTTATAAGTGGGGTTATAAGTAAGATAAGTATAATTATAACCCATATCAGGGGACTTATATCCCTACTTATAACTACCCATGAACCTCCAAGTAGACCCTAAAACCTAAGCCCCTTTTTTCCACCTTTGGAAACCCAAATCCTGTGCCAGTCCCTTCTCGCGTGACTGGGCTCTTGTTCAGGAACGTACCTTCAGTAACGGGGATCTATGGTAAATAAGATGGTTAATGTAGGAACCTGATTAAGAAACCTTGGGCCTTTATTAGGGATCCTCATATGAATCCTACTACTATTTTGGGGTTATAGCCCCAGGGTTTCTTAATCAGGTTCCTACATTGAATAAGATGGTGTCCTTATTATTATAACCTGGATGAAACTCACTAACGAGAACCCAGGTGAAACCTGCTGTAAGGTCTCAGACTGTCTCAGAGCTGAGCCACTGCTGTCCCATCCAGGACCTACACCGCCGGACCATGCGCACCATTGCCTGAGACATGACCAGAAAAAAACGGCGAAAGCACAGCACAAACCTGAACCGAAAACCAAGCTGGTTGGCATAGACAAGAACACAGAGTCAGGGCTCAGGGGATTAGGGCACAGTGTTTTTGGCAGCAGGGTTTCCGGACGTAGGGGTTGAAGGATTGGCAGTTCGGATTTCATGTTTTAGGGTTTAGGGTTTAGGGTTCAGGGATAGCTTGCTCTCTGTATTCTTCCGCTGTCGTGATGATGTTGGTGGTGGTCCTGGTGTTCTCTGCATGTTGCTGTTGTTGCCGGAACGACAGCAGCAGCAACAACAACATCAACAACAGCCGAGACAGCAACGTTTGTAACTGCATGCTCTATTGCATGCTGTAGCAATTGGTACTTAACTTGGCCACGTGGCTGGTGGTAGTACGCGCTGCAGTTGTTTCCCCCGGAATCTACCCAGGTGCTGGAACTTTGACAACCACCACCACAGTGGCAGCCTCAGTTCAGGGTTTGGGGATCGAGTCTTTCAGAATCGATCCTGAGCCAGAAGATACTTCAACCTCAAAGCCTCAAGCCACACAAACTAACCCTCACAGTACCCGAATAGTACCCTTGTGGTACCCTTGTCCCCTCAAAGCACCCTTTATAGTACCTTTTGTATAATCCCTTTGTAGTACCCTTTAATCCCCTTATAGTGCCCCGAAAGCCAGACCAGGATTTAAAAGGAAAGGCCGAGACCCCAGAAGGCTAGATGAATAGCAGGCTTCGTGCGCTTATCAAGGGCTTGGGGTTTAGGGTTTAGGGTTTAGGGTTTAGGGTGTAGGGGTTTTAGGGTTTAGGGTTTAGGGTTTAGTGGTTTAAGGGGCTTCGTCATGAAGTGGTCAGGGCTTGGGTGTGTTTGGGTCTGTAAATATCAAGGGTTTAGTGCTTAGGGTTTAGGGTCTTCTGATGATCAAGGCACCACACGAGGGATCCAAGACTTCGATTGTAGGATGACGCGTTATCTCAAAAAGTTTATACATAGGTGCTGGCTTGCGGCCACAATCAAACGGTACAGAAAGACATACGTGTATGTGCTTTAAGAGATTTACCAATGTCTTCCATGTTCTTTATCTCCCGGTCTTGACCTCTTTGCTGTCTCGATCTCTGTGCATATATGTAGACAAATACAAGTACATATACATATGCATATGCATATACACATACAAGATCACTTACCCATACATCTGCATATAAATACGTAAATATGGATGTGTGTGTGTATATATATGTGTGTGTGTGTCTAAGAACAAGAAAGGAAGCAGGCTTCGGCAGCGGACACGTTGTCCACTGCATAGGCCTGTAAGCGGTTTAGGCTCAGAGGTCAGGAGTTTTGGGTTGAGGAGTTTGTTAGGGAGTTTGTTAGGAGTTTAGGGCTTTGGGTCTAAACACCCTAAACCTTGACCCTAAACCAACAGGGCTTCGCGTTCAGGGTCTGGAGTTTTGGCCTTCGCGCTCTTCGGTGATATAGAGAAAGTACCCCCCATTATTGATGTATTTCGGACTGCTACCCTGTAAAGGACCCTTAAAGGAAGCCCTTAAAGGAACCCTTTGGAGGAACTATTATGGGACTTAAGAGCACCAAGTAGAGGATCGGGGGTTAGAGTATGTTGAGCTTCGGGGGTTTAGGGGTTGTTGTTTAGGATTCACGGAAACTTGAAAAGGCTACAAAAGGGTATGCTTTAAAGGGTTTAGGAGTTTAAGGTTTAGGGCTTCAGGAATATGGGGTTTAGGCGTTTGGGGCGTCGCGTTTCAATGTTGATTTAGGGTCTGGGGTTTAAGGCTTGGGGTTAAGGGTAAGTCAAAAAAATCCAGGTTTAAGTAGCTGCCACCCACTTGTAGCACTACTTAGGAAGTCACCAAACCCTCCGAATACACCCAATGTTGAATCCTAAACCCTAAACCCAAACTGAATCCGTAATGAGAAATAGAAACACAGTTGCCCACACTGTCTAACTACTTACTGTTAGAGGTGGTACGTAGTAATAGGTACCACACCGGCCCCACCCCACCCTCACGACCACCAATATCCAGACGACGCCGGCAGCAGAAGACCAGCGAATTAACCCATGAACCTGAAAATCTCAAACTAAATCGGACCCCTTCAAGAACTAGGAATGCCAGAATGCTCAACCCCAACGCCTAAAGCCTGAAAATAAACCTCGTAAAGACCCTTTCGGAAACATAAAAAAAGACTCACAAAGGCCCTCCTAGATCCCGAAATCCAAACATCGGAACCCCGAAAGCGACCCTTGACCCTTGTAGTGGCTTTGCACCAACCCTCGTAGAAACCCCTAAGACCCTAAACTCTAAACACTAAGACCCGTAACTCTAAACACCCTAGGACCCCTAGCTCTAAATAACCTTGAACCCTAAACCCTAAACCCTGAACCAGAAGGTTTAGGGTTTCGGGTTTAGGTTGAAGATAAGAAGGCACCTGCAAGTTCTCTCCTGCAGGAAGCCCGGATGGACACCAGCCCTCCTGGTAGTACTGGTCGCAAGACCAACCTGATCTCACTGTAGGGTTGAAGATTTACGGTATGGAGTTTAGGGTTCAGGGCTTGGGGCTTAGGACGTTGTTATCATGACCCAGAGAACTGCTTTGAATGGAAGCAGCACTGCCATGTTCACGAGTTTGCATTGGTTCAAACACCGAAGATGTTTACAACAACCGCTAGTATGAGTGCTCAGAACTGTCCACATTGGCAGCTTGCGGCCTTAGTGGAATTGGCATTTGTCAGTGCTTGTCCCAAGGTTGGCATCATCGTCGTGGACACCGCCAATACAAGCTATCCTACTCTCAACAGTGGTTGCGATTACTCGAAAACCCAATCACCCGCCGCAAGAAGATAGAGACAAGCTCGTTCAGACACAGCCTAATGCTCCAAATGTCCTCGACCCACTCGATCCATTCCGGACTCGAAAACCCTCAGCCACGAAATCCTGACCGAAAACCTAGAATCCCAAGTTCCGAATGCCCGAAAGGCTCACACAAGGGGCCCAATAATTCGAAGAGGGCTTTGGGGCGTATTAGACTATAACCACCATAACAAGGAACCCCCCCCCCCCCGAACAGTGTAGGTAAGTATTTGAGGCCCCTATATATTACACCCCAAAAAGGGTGAACTCCATACCCCAAAACACAATGAGGGTTTAGGGTTTCGGGTTTAGGGTTGAGGGTTTAGGGTTCACGGTTTAGGGGTTCAAGGGGCTTCGTGTGATTATCAAGGGCTTTGGGTTAAGGGTTTAGGGTTTCGGGCTCAGAGTTCACGGCTTAGGGTCGCAAGGGTTTAGGGTTTGACCCTCAGCCGAACACCTGAACACCGAAAACCGAATCCCTGACCCCCTCACCCTTACAGAACCCTGACACAAGGTCCTATAAACCCTTTTCAAAAGCTACGAAAGCCTTACAACATGCAAACACCATGGACCGACAACAGCAAGACTATGCTCAACTATCCTTTGCATTTATCTAGACCTACTACAGCATACATTTCTGTACGTGCTTATTATAAACCCTAATATGCAATTTATAGGGACCCTTCAAAAAAAGTAGTCTGGTAGGTTAAGGTGCATGAATATAAGCAGTGGAAGAAGGTTCCTAAGGAACACCAAACATCCAAACACAACAGAATAATGTAAGCAACTAATTAAGAAATCCCGGGCCTATAACCCCAAAATAGTAGGATTCATAAAAGGAACCCTAATAATGACCCAGGGTTTCTTAATCAGGTTCCTATATTATCCTCTGCCACCCAGCCACCACGCGAGTCGACCCAATGCTTTTCGTCTTTGCAAAGACCAGCACCACAGTCTTGGCTTGAAAATGCTTCGGAAGTGAAGAGTTTCTGAATAAGTGTTTTGGGGGTTTAGAGCTTAGGGTTTTTAAAATTTGGGTCAGCGGTTCTTGGATTCTAGAGTTAAGGGTCCAAGTAGTCCTTTTTGTGGTTTTGGATACCTGAAAAGGCTGTAAAGTCCTACAATACGGAGCACTTGGGCCCTCAAGGATTTCAGACTTGAACAAAGGCGTCGGGTTTAGGGTTTGGGGTCAAAGGCCTTCGGGTCAAAGGGTTAAGGGTGGTAAAAGTTAAGGTTTAGGGTTTAGGGTTTAGGGTTCTGCAGAGTCTTTAGTGAGTGCCGTTTTCGGGTATAGACGTGTTGTATGGCTGTTATCTGGGTGGTTGTCAAAATTAGGGTCCCTTTTGGGGTACCCTAAATAATAGGTGCCGTACTATATTAGGGACCCAAAAAGGGACCATAATTTTGACAACCACCCATCTGGATTTTACAAAGCTGTATTTGGATGTTCCGCAGCCTCTTTAAGGGTCTCGCCTCCAAAATCGCCAAGCCTGTGGCCGGCTTGCTGAGTTTGGGCTGTAATGTAGGAACCTGATTAAGAAACCCTGGGCCTATCTATAACCTCAAAGTAGTAGTAGGATTCATATAAGGAACCCTAATAAAGGCCCAAGGTTTCTTAATCAGGTTCCTACACTACGGCGTGCATCGACTCTTGCGGAGCTTAGGGGCATGTCTAGGACTCAAGGTCTAGGGTTTAGGGTTTAGGGTTTGAGCGTCTTGGCTTCCAGCATGTCTATGATTAAGGTTTATGGGTTTCGGATTTGGGGCTCAGGGCTTGGCGTTGGGGTTTGGACCTCTTCATCCGGGGTGTGCGTTTCCAACGGAGCTATAGCTCTAAGTTGGGCCAGCAAGCATGCTCATGAAACTGCACTTAGGGATCTCGGCTTCTGGGCTCCAGGGGCTTTGGGCTCATGGTGCCGCGAGGAACTGCAGCAAACATCCACCGCGGTGAGCGTCTCGTTCTGTGGGACGTTCGGCTTTGATACTCGGCTTTAGGCTCCCGAACCCCTACGTTCTCGAGTTTCTGATGACGGCATCTATAGCCTGGTGCAACGACCTGCACATAAGTTTCGTAAACCCTAAACCCTAAACCCTAAACTGTAAGTGCTTCATGTTTTAGTTGAATTTCCTGGATTCACATCATCAAGATAAAGAACTAGTCACCCCCTGGCCCTGTCCACATGACCGAACGATGAAACTCGATGACCCTCTGAAACCCTATGAAACGCCTTTAAAAGCCTTACAAGAATTGACATTAAGTCCTAAGACCGGATCCCAACTCCCGCCAGCACCACATCGCCGAAGCATCCTAGGCAGCCCTGGCTTTTGTGTGTTTAAGTTAATGGCCCCTAGCCCTAACCCTAAATCCTGAACACTAAAGCCTGAATTTGAAGTTCTAAAGCAAAACAGTACCCTTCATCCTAAACCGATAATCCTAAGTTTGAAGCTTTACCTAAAACACCCGAACCATGTGATGGTTAAGCTTGGGCTTCCGAGCGGGATGTGGTTTAGGTGTTAGAACCGTTTTGGGGCGCAGGGATTTAAGGGCCAGACCGGGTTTAGTTGCTCGACGAGTTTTTGGCTAGGCTTTAGGGTTTGGGGTGCAGAGTTCAGGGTTTGATGCTTAGACTTGGAGGCTTGGTAGCTTGCGCTTTATGCTTCATTGACGCTGCAATGTATACCAGCCTCTCGCCCCGGCTTCGGGTATCGAGCTGTCTAACAGAGCTCGCAATTTTCGAAGCTTCCTGAAGTCGTAATACGGAGCCCTCTAGATATTACAGCTCGAGGCACGAATATACCTTTATGTGTGCGTAGATGTTTGTGTATATAGAGAACACACAGCGCCATCCAGAGCCCTAACATGGTCTGCAAGAACTGTGTTATCGGATGAAACCCTGTGTAAAACCCGGTGCATATCTGTACAACTTCATCCATCCATCCATCCATCCATCCATCCATGCATCCATCCATGTGAAAGATGTTACACTTGATTAGACTCTATATATATATATATGCTACACATGTGTTCATATATATGTATATATACATATATTTTTTTACATTTATATAGAGTATACATATACATCATATACATATATAGTGTATATGTGTACAGATGTAACAACTGTCTAACTTAGTTGAGCGTGTTGAGGTCTCTCTGTACAGGGCGGTCCGGCAGCAGGTAGTCGGCAAAGAAGGTTCGGAACTCTGGGTCCCACTCGTGGTCATACCTTGCTTGGGGCTTCAGAAAAGCTTATAATTTAGGCTTTTGGTGCACAAACGTTTTAAACGGGCCTCGCAAGGGCTTCACAAAGAGCGCATGTGAGCTCTTACAAGGGGTTTGCAGCGGGCATAGGAGGATTTTATTACATGGGTTTATAAGGTTGAACAGGGTTCCATAAGTTTGGAAAAGGTTTTACAGGAACTTAACTTAAGCTACCATCATAAAAGGTTGTTCCCTATCCGCAGGGCTCGCAGCTCGGAGCCCTTTAAACCTAAACCCGAAACTCGTTCAGGGTCTAGGGTTCAAAACGTGGTGTCCTGTCCACTTGGTGGACGCCGGCACCGTAACAAAGTTAGTTAGTTCGTTAGGGTTCAAAAACCGAAAAGCCGGACACCCTTTATCCCCCCTGAAGAGCCGAAACCCGAAACTCTGGATCCTCAACCCTAAACCCAATAGCCCTGCATCCTAAACCTCGATCCCTAAATCCGAAGAACACATTCGAAACCCTAAACCCAAAACCCTCGAATCCTGAACCCTAAACTCTATAGATCCCTTTAAAGGACCCCTTATGAAGGTCTATAGAAGCCCTATTTCCGAAAATGGGGACCCTAATATAGTACCCTAAATAGCAGGATCCTTATTATAAGGACCCCAAAATAAGGTACCCCCTATTCTCGGAAACTCCCATAAATCCCTGGAATTAACGGTCCAAAAGCATCCCCTGAAAGGAATTCTCTGGTGCTCAAGCCTCCGAGTCTGTGGCGGTTTCGGGGCTCTACTGTAGGTTTCTATCGCTTCGCCCCACCTAAACTAAACCGTTTAGAGTGGGGGTTTGGCGCTTAGGGTTTAGTGTTTAGGGTTTAGGGGCGGGAACCCATAAGCCTGAGCCTTACTCAAGCTTGAAGGCTAGGTCCCAGAATGAGGTGGGTCCCGCAACCTAAGTCCCTGCCAACGGACCTACCCGACATACGAGCCGAAAGGAAACTCCGAAGCTCGAAACCTCAAGACCCGGAGAGCCCGATGCCCCTCGATAACGGAGTTAGGGTTTCGGGTTGAGGGTTTAGGGTATTATTATTATGACTATTACGATACCCTAAACCCTAAACCCTAGAATATACCTTAGCTTGTAGGAGGCCGCATATTCAAAAGCAGTCGGTTCTAGTTCTGAACAGTCAAGCCACGCGCCCGTTGGAGTACACCATTTCTTGGTGTTGCGGTAATGGTTGCAGTCACGCCCGTCCTTGTCCTGTTTAGGCTTTAGGGTCTTCGACTTATCTGCAAACTTCGAACCGTGTAGGGTTTAGCTACGTAGGCTTCAGACTTTAGCATTCCCAGAGACTCCAATATCCCTTAATAAAGGGATACTCCTTAAAACTGTAATAGGATCCCTAATATGATTTAAGGTCTATCCCCGGGATATTCCTTAAAACTGAAATAGGATCCCTAATATGATTTAAGGTAAAATTCCTTTTTTTAAGGGAGAGCGGAGTCTCTGGGTTACGGTAGAGTGGTTTCTTAGAGGGCCTTTTCCAGGTCCAGGGCTGAGGGTTTAGGGTTTAGGGCTTGGGGTTTAGGGTTTAGAGTTAAGGCAAGGGTGTGTCAGGCGAGGGCGCGCGCTAGGGTGTCAAACACCCCGGGCCGCGCGCTCGCGTTGCTAGTAAACCCACCCCGGCCACCCAAACTATACTCTATTAGGGTTTAGGGTTTCTTA